>LD353055.1:62850-76370 GCA_001465055.1 Ptychodera flava
TGAACGAAAAAAGTCATAAAATATGCAAATGAGCAATTAATTAATAAGCCACACCCACCAAAATCTAATCAGATCTAAGTCTCATCATGATAATACCAAATACCAATTTGCATGACATTGGACCTAAGGGTTCTTAAGTTATGAGTGGAACAAAATCTGTCTACGGACGGACAGACGGACGGACAGACGGACAGACGGACAGACGGACGGACAGACGGACACACACACAGACATTGTGGCGACATAGGACACCTTTGGTGCTTCGCACCACGGTGTCCAAAAATGAAATACGTTTGTCCAGGTATCGGTTAATTGCGTCCACGGTCGCCGTGAGATCCAATATATGGACATGTGTAAGATGCAGAAGGCTGCAGAGACCTACCCAATACATCAAATGTCAGATCTACAGAAAGACAGGCTAGAACCAGCCCCACCATTCACCTGCAGTGCAGTGGACTATTTTGGTCCATTCTACGTGAAGGAAAAACGAAAAGAAGAGAAGAGATATGGCGTGCTATTCACCTGCCTGAATTCATGCGCCAACTACATCGAAACGGCAAACAAATTGAGCACAGATTCATTTCTCAATGTGTACCGTTGCAATCCGACTTAGGAACAAACTTTGTCGGTGCAAAAGGAGAACTAGCAGCCGCACTAGCAGAGATGGATAAAGATAAGATTTGACAAGAGATACTGAAAGATAACTGGGATTGGATAAAATTTGAAATGAACGTTCCCTACTCCAGTCACATAGGAGGGGTTTGGGAAAGAATGATCAGATCAGCGAGAAACGCCCTGACAAGTCTAATGGTAAAGCACGCCTATCGACTTGAACCCTCCTCGTAGAAGCAGAAGCGTCGTAGTCAACAGTCGTCCACTGATTTACGACGATGTGATTTTAGCTAACTCAGTGGAACCCCTTTCTCCAAGCCAATTAATAATTGACACTGAAGCCGAAGGTGGTTTTACCCCTCCCCTTCCAGGTAATTTACACAGAGCAGACATGTACTGCCATCGTCGTTGGAGGTGTCATCAGTATTTTGCAGACGAAGTTTGGAGAAGATGGAAAACTAAATTCTTACCAACCCAGCAACAGCAAAAAAGTGGGTTGCTACCACATCAAATCTCAAGAAGGATGATATTGTCTTGGTTGTTGATGAGAAAACACCCAGATGCCAGGGGCCAATAGCACGTGTTATGGAAACCTTGCCAGGAGAAGACGGCCTTGTGAGAAAAGTTCGACTGCGCATTGGACAATCAACATACCAATCCACAAGCTACTTGTGAACCGAGGCAGCCCCGTCGAGGAGCCATGATTTGATTTGATTTGTTTTGAATTTAATTGAGTTGATTACTGATAGTATAGTGAACTTTGAAAGTAGCAAATGACACACTTAACCTTTTATTTTCCTTATTAGTTAGGGACCCTTTTGATAAGTTTAGGTAAATTGCTTCCAATTAAGGGGAGCCATGTAACGAATGACAATGGACACTGCATTGAGATGAACTGAATTGAAGTAGTTTGCATTAGAGCACCCTCTACATTAACCTTGAAACACAAGATCATTATCATGCTCTCTTGATACAATAGAATAAGTACACGCCTAAACGTGTATAAGCCTCAACATCGTTGTGGTACTTTGATGCCAAAATAACACATGAATTCACCCTAACCCAGGAATGGAGGTGTGTATTAAAACAATCATTGACTTTGAGCTTTGATTAATTTATAGTTGAGTTTTTAGTTTTAGAACTTTCTGAGTTTTCTTGTCTTCAATAGTTCTAGACCATTTCTTACATAGAATATGTTAATTTCTCCTACAGTTTTTATAGGAACTGTGTCGACTGAACCAATATATTCCCATAACAGTTGGTGAAATAGGTCCTAGTCTTCCTTCCAGCCGTTGTTTGGTCTGCAAAGCCTTAGAGTTTTGCGGTTAGATCCCGTAGGAAACGTGCAGATCTTCATTTAGCTGGTTTCGGTTTCAGAGCTGTGACAGCTCAAACCAGCTTTAATGCAGATCTGCACAGAGCGTTTGGAGCTGTCATTTGTCTGCTGCAGATTCGAGTGTCTCTGGAAGACGAAATGTAGACTTGTGCAGCTCTTGGCCGATCGGTCAACAGCCGTTATGCAGCTCAAAATCGTTCGAAGTAAAACTTTGTTGACACTACAATTGTCACAGCTCTATGGCAGCTCGAAACAGTTCACTGGCAGCAAAACATGAGCCAGTCAAGGTATATATACTAGGGTAGGCACCACCGTAGTTGAGTTTTTGTTTCTAGTAGAGTGAAGTTATAAGGACGGTCAGGTATTTAATGAGTTCAGTCCATTTTCAAATTAAAATTGCGTGCGTCCGTTTTGCGATCTCGGCTCAGAAAATTGATCGAGTACACGTGTACGTGTACATGAAGTCTATCAGCGTAATCCTATGGGCACACATATAAAAACGCCTGGAAAGCCCTGTGCATCAATGAGAAGTTGCCTTATAATTATCAACGTGTCTTCCTCAGAATCATTGTTCATTCGATGTTAAGCTGTGCTCCGTTTTACCTTTGATATTTGTAGATCCGAGCACCGCTACTTTTGCTACTCCCCACAGGTCCGAACATCAAATCATAGACCCTTGAGAAAAACGTGTACGTTGCATGTTGTTGGTTAGGCTGCATCACGCATGATGACGTCATTTATCATGTGAAAAGTTGTCCGCGATTGGTCAGATTCGCTAAATGACCCAGGTCACGCAGGTCAAAGTGTTAGCGGCAAGACACATCGACCGTTAATCTACACGTATTGAATTAGCTTCAGGGTTACTCTGTCATGTTTCTTTGCTAAACTTTGGATGAAATTTCGCCGAAAACGGTATCCAAACTTTGATAAAATGGTAGCAAATTGAACGAGTATACTTGACGACATATTCAACGTACCAATAGGTCTCGCCGTCAGGAGAAATGAGGTCAAACCATGGATATATTGCCTGCAATTGCAAACGGCATTGCAAACCGCATACCGATCCCAATGATAATATAGGTAAGTTACTTTGACATATCTCCTTCATATGCGTTTTTTATTTGTACAGACTTTTCTGAAGATTACATTCGGTATATCGAGGATATCTAGTTGCTTCAAAGTTCAAGCCAGGCATCAGTAAAACTGCCGATTTGCGATTGTACGGTTCAAGAAGACAGGGTGCTGAAATAATATACACAGTCAATCCAACACAATTGTCATCAATAAAATTGCCGATTTTCGATCACCATGTAATCAGTGTTTCATCTAGGCTTTTGATCTGCTTCATGAAAATGCTGTTGAAACAATATACCACGCGCAAAATTTTCCGTACGCTGATTTTGCATATGAAAGCCTGCCAGTTGAGAGTTACGTGTACGTTCACAAAGTTCATTGCCCTAGCCCGATACAGTTTCTGTGTCACATTATCTCTGCACGATTGAGAAAAGGAGACAAACTGAAGTTTTTTTGCATTGTATGGATGTCCATAACACTCTGAAAATAATTCTGATAGCAAAATCGACACGAACAATCGGACTTTATTGTCACAGTCTAAACGTGTTCAGTGCAGACGGCATGCAATGAAAGTCACAAGCAAACTGTGGTGTCAATGGCCCACACAGTGGGTCTTGTTTTTGAATTCAGTGAACAGACAAACTTATTTTTCGGGGCAAATAAACCCGTACAAGTTACAAGTTAAGTTCCCCAAAATTTTAAAATCCCCTCGAAAATTCCAGTGGAAGGGGACCAATCCCCCACCCTGGTGTAGTATTCTAGATGAAACACTGTGCACCGGTAATATGGTTCAGTCTTTGCCAGCCTGCAGCCTTGCCTCACTTTCTTTTTCATCGACAGGCCTTAAATGGCTTATTGATAAGTTCGCTAATGGAAATTCTCACTGGATTTTAAAACCTACGTGAACCTTTTGTCTGCACTTAAGCACCGTAAATCATATATTTTCACATTTCAGTAACTTGTGTTTCTCATTCTTCTATCATTTCAGAGTTCATCTGTGACTGGTATTAAGGCTTCACGTTGAAGGAAAACTTCACAGTTTTACACTATAAAAGTATCAAAAACGCGAGCGATTAAATTTAGAGCGTAGCCCTACATGTAGCATTGTGTCATTTCAGCATGGAAATCCCTTGGTTTGAGTGAGTAAACAGAATTTGTAAACATGTTTGCTGCGAAGTGATTTTACATAAAGTAACACTTTTATTTCCCATGGTCCATCTGGGTGAATTGTATCTATACAAATTACACCCTCTCGATTCTTCTTTCTCATTAAATGCCAAAACAAATGTGTATTGCTTGATATATAGTTTGATGTCCTTTCCATATAGAGGATCTTAATTTCATTACTACTACCGGTATTTGTTCAAAGCTTCCTATATTTATTCTATACATCAGAATAACTTTTGTTGGAATTGATAAGTAGTGGAAATATTTGAATAAACTACAAGAACTTAGATCTATTTTACAATGCTGAGATTAACTCTTCACAATTTCTCAGAAAAAGTTTGATTCATCAAACAATGCTGAGGTAAACATCTCACAATATCTCCAACATCAGTTGTTCATGACAGTAAACTTGGACTAGTTTGTACTAGTTTTGATATAACATTATGCTGGCTTCATAAAGGTTTTAGACTTTTTTCCTTTGTTGTATTCAGTGTAATTTTTCCCGTAAGCTTTAGTAATAAATGAGTGTTTCTTCATCCTACATCAGGTGTTATCATTTTTTACTCACATGTGAGCTAGTTCACTGGTATGGTAACTTTGATGAGGTGTGTCACATTTATCTAACAGGGTGATGAGGATCTCCAGCTGCTTGTGTTGTATTGTTGTGAGCCATTGAAGTGAGCATGACATGAGGTAAAAATAAATATATTTTTGTGTGTACAAATAAAATATGACCCATTTCATGCAGTATGATAATGGTGAATGAGCAATGTCCATTTTGAGCTGTTATATGTCTTCAAGTGGTCTAATATGAGCTGCTGTATGTCTGCAGGTCAAAAGTCATGGGCTGAAAGATGTCTATAATGAGCTGTGGCATGTCTGCAGGTCAAAAGTCATGGGCTGAAAGTTGTCTGCTATGAGCTGCTGTATGTCTGCAGGTCAAAAGTTACGGGCTGCATTTGAGCTGTCATGTGTATGTCATTGATCTGCATACCATGCCCCATGAGCTGCAATTTGCAGCTCAAAGCTAATTATATATGCACAAAATCAGACCATTTGCAGATATCTGCAAGTGATCTGCTACAGCCGAGCTGCGAAGATCTGCAACAGCCATCTGGCAGGTCTGCAGGTTTGGTAAGGGATTCCTTACACTGGAGATCACGAATTGAAACACAAAAAAAATATTACTTTAATCATCAGATTTTTGAAATTGCGCACATCTTACCCAAAATATTATGTCAGATGCGATGATGTCTTACTCGTCACTTGCTAATTGGGCCAGCAAGAATGCGCCTGCAGGGATGCAGAAGAATATGAGAGTTAATCCACTGTGTAGGGACCGTGGTTAATCTTATCATACTTTATCGTCGTTAAATGCATTATATCTTACATGGTCTGGAAACACGGAAAATGTAATGATGAGTAGGCACAGTCTTCTCTTTTTTCACTGCAAGCTTCTTATTTTCATTTTCATTTTCATTAAAAATTACTTTTTTCATCCGTCAAACATTGCCGTAGTAGGCAACACTTAACTTTGTACTTAGGCAACCGACAAAATTAGACACTCACAGGTTAGTTCATGTGATCGCGGCAATAAATAATTCCGTCTCATTCCGGGTACAATATGTCCCCTCTCACGTTTTATTCATCAAATTTGTTGTCATGTACAAACTGACTCCGACGGCAATGGCCATATTGACCCCCCTTCAATATAGCCGTTGCCAAAGATGGCACATAGTTACATAACAGAATTCAGAGTTCATTCAAATGCAAATAATAATCAATATGACGGCCAAAAAATCTTTGTATGTTTTCATTTGCATTACTTCTTCTACAGACCGAAAATCACACCTGTACATTAGTTCAAACTCTGTTATTGATTGGTTAATTTTTTGTCCATAAAATTGTTTCCTTTATCTTTGCATATGCCTCCCAATAGATTTTTAGCCAGGCTGTATTATGGAAATTTATGAATACACGGATGTAAACAAAAAACCATCTATAATGAATTCAAGTTCCGGAAGTCCATGGCAGCTTGAGTAGACACAGTGACAGACATTTGGTGATTGGAGTCATTGGTCGCGATATTTGTGCTTGCTTTTTAATTTCTGTCGACCGGCGTACGTAATGCCAATGCTTTATCGATTTGTTCCTACAGGTTCCAATATTATTCCGATGAATGGTAGGGGGCTTATTCTTCGTTGTCCAAGTCTCCTCAGTTCTCACATTTCACCGCTAATCATTGTCTTCATTTTGTGGATCCTCAAACCTTCGCCCACACCAACACCTTTGAAGGCATGTGGATGCATGCCATGCGAGCGTGGATTGGCTTCACACCTTCAGACTTATTTCCAACTTGTCTTTATAGACTATTATGAGTTCATGTAGTGGAGGCGTTTCGGCGATAAAGCTAAGGCGTGGATTTTACTCGTTCAACATATTTCAATTCTCTGTCCTTCAAGTTTACAGTCCCCTTCATCGATTCATTGCAACTCTGCACATAACACCATATTATGCCAAATGTTTTGAGACGGTCTAAAAACTAATATCACGCCTAAGTTTACAACTCGGGAGGCCACTGCCGCTGATGTGTGACACTGGGAATGCACAAACCAGACGAAGTTCGTGCTAGTGACAATATATGCACTCTAAATCATTATACTAGCAGCAAATTTCGTTTGCTTTTGTACTTAATTCACTTCGTCGATGGGTGCAATTTTTATGTTACTTCCGTGGCATATCCAACGAATTGTTGTTCACGTTTTCATTTACAATAGCAATGAAATATTGCATTTCATACATGTTGAGTGATAAACCACTTTTATATAAAAGTGTATCCTGTCAAAAACGGAACACACACCTTTCGTTTCGTTAAAAGGCAGCAAATGACAAATTCAATAATAAATGTCAAACACAAAGTTTTCAACACATAAAACATCCTAAACAAGTGACAATTTTATACTTTCAAGGTGCAAATACAACAAATAATATGAAAAATATTCAAAGAATAACAAATCTGCACAACAAACACGACAAAGCAGAGAAAAAAATAAAGACAGGCAATAAAGCAATCAATGCAGAGGCATAAATTCAATAAAAGAAGGAAAATACGTAAAAGACTTTCAAATCATTACAAGTGAACATTATAAATTAATCAGTTCCTGCTTAGCATTATCATCCTAACGTTAATATGAAACATTGCATCCCTTTCTCGCAACTTGTTCTCGTGGAGTACAGGTTACAGGTAGTAGTTCACATGCTGGAGGTTCTGGGTTCAACCCCCGGCAGCTGGTAATTGTTGTTGTGTGAAAAAAAACGTAATTAAAAAATAACGTTTCGCTCTCCTTATTAAACAACCCTTGCCTTACTCATAGGTATCAGGCTGGCTGAAGAAAACATGGATAGAGTAATAGGATACTACAAAATGAGGGAAAGGAGTGAAGATAGCAAAAAATTGGGACCCTTCTTTTCAATCATTTCCCCCTAAGTTTCCAAGCCCCCATTCCTAACTCTTACCCCTAAAATAATTTATCGCCCCTTTTAGAACGTAACCTTTGACCTCATTTCCATAAGTACGCATATCTTTGACGTCATCAGTTTGTAGCTATACCACTTGTAAAATGGTGCCGAAATCCAAAACCAGCTCCAGCAGTCGCTACGTTCGCAGCCAAACATGCATCAACCAGGAAGAACAGATTATTACCGGGCCCTCAGCTCCCCTACACGTGCTTTTGCAGGTATGGCGCCCACCAACGTTAGTGGAGATGTGCAAACCGCAGGCAAAAAAACCCCGATCAGGTACGTGTATTTTCAGACTGAGCCGCGTATTGTGGATGCATTTTTGTGTCTTATCATATGCCTAGTTTCATGTACCCATGTAAACCTATGGGAAAAGGCGCTCTTACAGGTGTGTAATAAGTTGCCGTATCACGCCCAGGCACACTTTGCCCAAATAAGGTAGTGTGCGCGCTTTTTCGAACTTTTTCGTTGTCGTTCCTACGCGTTGCTATCCACGTACATTCCATTCGAAAGCACGTCAGCGCGAGATTCGAACCCGTTTCTATGCGCTTCGCTCGTAGTTTTGAAGCAAATTGTAGACAGTTCGAATCTTATTCCGATCAAAATTGGTTTAAAACAAGTGCTTGATAGTCTCCTCTCAATGTTTTGCTGAGAAAGTGTATTTTAACGAGCAGGATCAACTACTCATCTGTGCTCATTCTGTAGTGACATTGGCGTTCGCATAGAACAAGCCCGTGACGCATTCCACAACAGAACAAATGACAACATCGTACATATTAATTCGCAAAGTTGCGTGGCTCATTTTTTTTAATTTACGCCCATAACTTTAACAAAATTTTATTGATAAATACTGAAACATATCACAACCGTTCAATAAGGTATATGATAAAACCTTTACGGCCCAGATACGGGTTTTGCGGACCTCGGTCGTACGGCGTACGGGCCCTCGCACGCTCGGGCCCTTCCGCCGTACAACCTCGGTCCGCAAAACCCGTATCAGGGCCGTAAAGATTAAGACATCACAGAGACCACAACATAGCTCTCCACCATTAGAATTTGTGTTGCAGTGGGCTACTTATTTTAGTCGTACAGCAAGCTATACATTTACTGTTTTAGCCCATGACGACACAATTGTGTCCATGTCTTTCCTGCGAGAGAATTGAGAATGATTATATTATGATTATGACGAATTGTGTGATGAATTATTCCCTGTGAGGGATGCAATGTATTGTAAGGTGGTGCATGCGATGTCTACCGACACAGTTGTGTCCCTGTCTTCCCTGCGAGGGAATTGAAAATGTAGTAACTGTGGTCACGATCATGGCCACGTGGGACGAATTTCTCCCTGTGAGGGATGGAAAGTCTAGTAAGGTGGTGCAGGTGATGCCCACTGTTGCAGTTTTTATAACTGGAAACTTGTAGAAATTTGAGGTACTGTGCTATTCTGAGACTGCCTTTCCTGTATGTGCTTACAGATGCGACTGCAACTGTCAGAGTTACAGAAAAAAGTTTGACGAGCTGGAGAAGTCTGCTAGTACATCATCTGTAGAAGATGCTCTCCGAAAAGTCGTTTTCCGTTTTGGAATACCTGACCGCAATTTTGGATGAGTAATATGTGTTCTTGTAGCAATCGATTTCAGCCTAGAGCCATGCCCGCTCAATTTGAAATCAACATTTTCATCTCATCCTCTTACTTCTCTGCAACAAAGAGGAAGAGGAATTTGCCGCTTAAGTTTCCAAATATCTCCAACGTACACAAATTCTCTGTTTACTCCTTATCGCAGCCATCTCCGACCCGAAAGAAGTACGTCAAAACCTCAGTTGAAGTGCTATATCTGGGTGTTATTGGGCATATGGCGAAAGAGTGTAAAACAAAAGGTAGAATGTTGCACAAATTTGTTCAGAACTGTTGTGTAATTTCTCAAGGGTATTGTCTCCTTCTTCAAGTTTTCGGAAGATTTTTAGGCGTAAATGCACCTATTCAAACCCGGGAAGTTCCTACAGCAACAACATGCTCATCTACACAAATCGATGATGTCGTACACCAAGAACGTAATGCAGATGAATCAGACCAGTGTTCCGTCCAAAAAGACACTCATACTTATTGGTGATTCTTAATACTGCGATTAATATCGCCTTCCAACCAACGAGCTGCTATTCAGTCGATATCCGGTGCCACCGTCGGTGATATTCACACCAAACTTGCAAACCATAACAATAACTTCAAAGAAATCATTGTCCAAGTCGGGACAATTGATATCAACAACGGTAAGTCAACAGGCGATATAGTTTCCAGCTATGAGAACTTGATAAAATTTGCAAACTCCAAATCGAATGACCACGTTACTGTACTGAGTATTCCTCCTCGGACGGACGATCCAAATCTACAAATATGTATTGATGATGTCAACTCTGCTCTTGTCACGGCTTTGTCAGGGAGAAAACGCTATCTTTGTTAACAACGACAACACCTTTAAATTCCGAGACAACACCATTGACACCTCTGCGCTTTACCGTGATGGTATTCATCTGAGTTTTAAGGGTCTGCATCGAATGCTTCTGAATGCACATCTTAGCCAGATATATTCGGTGGATAAACGTACGCATTGTTTCAGCAGCATCCATTGGTTTAATCAATCATGGCAGTATCACGACGTAACGTCAACACAGCAGGCCCGATGGCTCGACGTGGAAATCGACGAGTGAATTATACGAACCACTGGAATCACTCTAACAGCAATGTCACCGATGGATACACCAATCGCCAAAGTTCATATAGACAGTCACATCCACAGTGTTTCGAGTGTGGAAAATTTGGCCATGTGAGATCGAGATGTCTTTTCCGACAGGATAACGTCCAGAATTGGTTCAAACAAATCAGATGTCACAACTGTGGCGAACAGGGCCATACTGCCAGAGTGTGTAAACATGGCGAAGAAATTCGCTGTTGGACCTGTGGAGAACCTGGCCATAAATCCAAGTGATGTTTTCATGCCTAGGAACTCGGCCAAGAAAGTAGTGCCGTTTGCAACGATCGACAAGACACAGTCGACATCAGTTCACCCACGTGTACTCGTGCATTTCTATTCCAAGAACTAACCAATGTCAAGGGTCTACGCATCGGCTTCTGGAATGTTCAGCATATTACTAACAAGATCGACAAACTTAGGTTATTGCTTTCTCACGTGAACAAGCCTTTTGATATTTTGATTTTAGGTGAAACGTGTCTCTCTGAATCTCAAAAAGACCTTGACTTTACTGTGTCGGGATATGATTTGCAAAGGAAAGACAGGATTTCTGGAGCGGGCGGGGGTCTTCTTGCATTTATCAACTCTGACATTTCCTGTATCCGAAGAACAGATTTAGAACTTAGTACTCTCGAAATTAGCATTATTGAAATTTCTGTGAAAAATGCACTCCCTCTTCTTGTTATCGGTGTATATCGACCGCCCAGCTCAACACTCTCTGTTGATAAAGATATTGAATCTGTGATAGAATCAGTCTATTTTGAAAACAAAGATATCATTGTCTTAGGGGATTTTAACATAAATCTTCTTACTCCCATGGGGAAGAAACACAATGTTCATAAAGCAATGGAATCTCTGATTTTCGAGCAACTTGTCACTGTTCCCACTCGTCAATCCTTCGGTACTCTTCTTGACAGTATATATGTAACCTGTCAAATGAATATTGCTCATGTGTGCGTTCCCAAAGTTGGTACTTCCGATCACTATCCTGTGTGTGTTGTGAGGCGTTTTCATGCCTGCAACATTACTATAGGTGCTCATATTTCTATAAAATGCAGACAGTTTGGTAATTTTTCCACACATAATTTATTTGTGATTTGTATGCTTCCCATTGACTACATCTCTCTGAGATACATGATGTGAATGTACTCATTGATAAGTGGATCAATTGTTTCAACCAGGTATGTGATACGCATGCTCCTTTTGTTGAGAAACGTGTGAAAAAATTCAGACAGCCGCCATGGTTCATTCCGGACATTCTTGATCTCATTCATGTCCGGGAATTTCATCTTGTTAAGGCTACCTGATCCACGTCTCCCAATGATTGGCTACTTTATAGATCTTTAAGAAATAGAGTTGTACACACTATTTCCTAAAACGTCAGCACTATCGTGACATTTTCAGGAACAATTCTAAAAATCCGTCTATTATTTGGCGTTGTATAAATGATATTCTCTTTCATGATAATTCTCGTTCACAAAGTCCCTGTATTTTGTATAAGGGTGAAAAGCTAACCAATCATAAGAATATTGCCAAGCTTTTTTAATGCGTATTTTACAGGTATTGTTAATAAGTATCATTCCAGCCTCAATGCTTCACCTGACCTGGGTCTTATTGATAACTGGGTTAGTTCAAAAATTGGTGCTACCACAATTTTAAGATTCCTCCGATTTCTGTTAATTTTGTCACAGAGCAGCTTTCTATACTGAATGAATGTAAACCAGCTGGTAATGACAATGTCTCTCCCAAACTCTTGAAAATTGGTGTTTCTTGTATTGCAGAAACTGTTACAGAAATGTTTAATTTGTCAATTACCAGTGGTACATTTCCCGAAAATTTCAAATGTGCTAAAGTAGTTCCGATTCATAAGGGAGGCTCTAAGAGTGATGTAAACAACTATAGGCCTATCTCACTTCTGCCTGTTCTCTCTAAAATACTAGAAAAACATGTTTGTATTAGTCTGTACAATTTATGCATTCAAACGATCTTTTTGTCAGCTCGCAATCTGGTTTTAGACAATATCACTATTGTCACACTGCTTTAGTCAAGTTAACTGACCAGCTTTTATAGAATATGGATCTAGGATTGTATAGTGGTGTATTGTTTTTAGATTTATGTAAAGCTTTTGATCTTGTTGATCATAACATTTTGCTGAGAAATTTTCTGTTTACAGGCTTTCTGATTTGTCACTAAAGTGGTTTCAATCATACCTTACAGGAAGAAGCCAATTTGTAATCTATTTAGGTGTAAACTCCGATATTTTGTCGATTACGTGTGGTGTACCTCAGGTGTCCATTTTGGGTCCACTTCTGTTTTTTTGATCTTCATTAATGATCTTCCCCTTGGCCTCAACATGGAAAGCTTAGATATGTTTGCCGATGACGAAACTTTGTGTGTTTCTGGAATTGACATTGAACAAGTCGAGGGAGACTGAATGGAGATCTTGTTCCAATTTCAAACTGGGTTCATAACAATAGCATGGCAATTAACACCATTGGAACAAAATAATTATATGATTGTTGCGTCTCTCCCCAAAATGTATCACTTAGCCGACTCTGATATTTCATTTCACATTCAGATCAATGATACTCTCATTGACAGTGTTGCTGTTCACAAACTACTTGGTGTTCAATTAGACAACATTTTATGCTGGGATGACCACATGGATAATTTGTGCAAGACTTTGTCTGCATGAATTGGTGTTATAAGACGACTACGCCCCTTTCCTCAAAGGAGTGTTCTTTTGCTAGTTTATAACGCTTTGTTCTTGCTGTAATTGACTACTGTTGTATTGTTTGGGCTAGTACGTTTAAGACCAATCTCCAAAGATTGTACAAACTCCAGAAAAGGGCTGATAAGGTAATTCTCGGAGTTGACACGACTTTTCCTTCTCGAACAGTTTTTGTTAGTTTGCACTGGTTGCCAATAGATTTACGTATTGAATACTTTAGTGCAGTTATGACTTTCAAAGCTTTAAGGGAGCGTTCAGTTTTTACGGCCTGGGGGGGGGCGGCAAAATCTTGTCGGCGGTGTTCAAAAAAATATAGAAAACCAACCATAGTGTG
>LD353055.1:77078-92052 GCA_001465055.1 Ptychodera flava
GTAAAAAAGCGATGACCCCCCCCTTTGCGGATTCCAAAATTACGATGAACCCCCCCCTGGATTTTGCCGGCCCCCCGGCCGTAAAAACTGAACGGTCCCTAAATGGTCTCGCACCAAGCTATATTAGTGATCTATTCATACCTCTCTCAGAAATGGATCGTTTAAATACTCGTAGTTCTCGTAATGGTAACCTTTACCCACCAATGTTTGGGACAGGCAAGGGTCAAAGATCATTTGTATATCGAGCTACTTAAATCTGGAATTCCATTCCCCAAACTAACCGTGACTGTGAAGCCTTGTCGACGTTTAAATCAAAAGTGCATTGTTATCTCTTCATGAAATATTGTAATGAAGGCTCTGACTTAGACTAGCCTATTTTCCCTTTGTCTTCGACATATTCTATTCGTCTATTCCATACGTTTTTGTTTATTCGATTATTTGTTTGTATATTTTGCCTCTCTTTTCATGAGGGCTCTGATGGAAATTACAATTACTTTATTGTAATCAGACTACCCTCTTTAAATAAAGTGTAATAATAATAATAATAACAATAATAATCATCATCATCATCATCATCATCATCATCATCATCATCATCATAAATAACATGTTGTCATTTCTTGGTAGTGGTTCCCTTAGACAGGGGGGGATTACCAAAATCCCTTGCCTCACGGCTGCCCGCCATTTGCGGGATCCTGTCTGGGGTACCCTCTGTAGTTTTTACAAGGGCTCTTTCCCCCTTTTCCCGGTTTGGCATTCCCAACTCTGAGATGCAATATACAGTTTATCAGTATTCAGCGACGGACAACATTTACATGAGTAAGCTAGAGGGCGCCCCAGACATGGATTGGAATCGCCTGTTCCTACTATAGAAGCAGCTATGGCTGGAAGAATTAAGTCTCCCCTCACGACTTGATTGCAGGAGAAGTAAATAATCACTTGCAACTTGGTATTTGTTGACTGAAAATCTGACATGTAAATCCCATTTTTGACTATGGCTTTCTCAAGGGGGAAAAGTATCGGAGTACAGAACTCAATTCAAGGTCACGTTTAGAGTGAATTACTGTACTCAAAGCCCAATCATATAGTGAAAATATTCCGCCAGGTGTGAACTCATAAATATTAATGAATAAAACAAAATATGAAGAAGTGTCCTGGGAACACATAAGGTACGTGTCATTTCTCACACAGCCAGAGAGAGTAAGGAGGTAGCTAGGTGGTATACTGTGAGGAACTGTTTGTAAGTCATGAGGCTAGGGGAAAAGAGTTTTTTTTCAATTTTTGTTTGTTTCTTTTGTCTCACCCTCCCTCCCTCATACATTGTGTTAAATGGATACTTTGCTTATGATATGCCGCAACTCCGAAAGTAACATTGGGCTTCATTGTGACAAGAATCAGTGGGTGGCTCCAGACATTTGCCTGACACAGTGCAGGAATTACAAGTGCGCCATTTATCATGGCTGCATGTTGAGGATTACAAACGGGAGCGACAATGTATAGAATGGGGTGATCATGTGGTTAGCACACTTTATGTTAAAATGTTTTTTCTATAAGACAGGTAAGCCTTAAAGTCACCAAAATGCAATTCCAGTAATACCTAGCTGGGCGATCTTGCAATGAAGTTCATAAAAGTATGAGATTAAAGGGATAGTTAAAGCAACGTTTGGAGTTTTATTATTATGTTATGTTTCTATATCATTTGCAATTTCTTGTTAACTCCCCAAAGCATGTCGAAACATACTATTTAGCTTGTCAATACAGTGTTTACACTTAAAAAATGCATTGCTCCCGTTTAAAGATGAAGTCTAGTCTGGACCCCAGAATTCACGTAAGAATGCAGTCTACACGTGTAGTTTGCAAGCTGAATACTGTCTATCTCAACGTGCTTCGCAGAATTAACAAATAACTGTCGTTGACATTCCAAACAAAAACAGAAAAAATACATCAAAAGTTACACCTACGATACCTTGAAGAGTATTACAAGCAGCATAAAGATGCAACATAATTGGGAAAAAAATATCATGCTTAGAATATGAAGAGCACGTGGAATGTCGTTGGTCATTGAGAGCAGTCTCAGTGGTCTGCTGATAAGTAAACTTTACTCTATTTCATAATATGAATTGTAAACAAGCGCACTCAAATTCCTCCGTTATATATCAAGTGCAAAGGTCACTGCGCTTTGATAAACGTATCTAGAAATTCTGTGTAGTGCGACAATAAACCTCTTTATACCTGTCAAAGAGATGTCACTGAACGCAGATTCACTTACAAGTTTCTAAGCTCTCTTTTTGAGTGGCTTTGTAAAAAGTGCAAGTTTCGTATAGATGAATGGTCTGTTACTATTTTATACTATTAGGGACAGGAGCATTAACAGCTGAAGGCACGCATGAACTCTTGGTATAGTTAGCCGTATATATTTACGAGCGCAAAATTGAACTAATAACAACCTATTTGAAGGGAATGTACTAGTATTATATCAGTTCATGTGATTCTTACGTCTTTATGTGGTTTGTCATTAGATTTAGAATGCATAAAAGAAAAAAATGATTAATGAATTTAATGAGTATCTTTGCCCAGAAATCCAGGTGATAACACAGTCGTTTTGTGGGCTATTCAGCTCTGGGACTATTCGACCCATAGACGAGTGTACAGAAGCGAGAAACACCTCAAGTCTGGAAACAGAATGGCTATAAAAACCACGCCATGTCATATTCCGTGTCCGACTTCACTGTGAAAATTAGCAAGTTCATCAATCGTATAACCGTCGATCGTTCCCTATCATTCTCAAAATTCACACCTGGTACTTAATTTGCTTCAAAAACGCTCGTTTCGTGTGATTTTCGGCCGAATTCGACGGACACATTGTCAAAACATAAGCGTGAGCAACATTCCGGTCACCTCTTGGGTACCTCCACTTTACTGATGTTGGCGCCGCCTATCCATGAGGGATGACTGTAATGTTGCTCACGCTTATGTTTTGGCGAGGTGTCTCTCGAACTCGGCCGAAAGTCACACGAACTGAGCATTTTGTAAGCAGATGAAGTATCAGGTATGAATTTTCGTGTGATTTTCGGCCGAGTTCAGAAGACACCTCGCCAAAACATAAGGCATGAACAGCCTTCCAGTCACCCCTCATGGGTTCGCGGCGCTAACGTCAGTAAAGTGGAGGTGCCCAACGTCCACTGTGAGGTGACCGGAATGTTGCTCACGCTTATGTTTTAGCGATGTGTCCGTCGTATTCGGCCGAAACTCACACGAAACGAGCGTTTGTGAAGCAATTTAAATACCAGGTATGAATTTTGAGAATGATAGGGTACGGTCGACGGTTACAAGATAGATGAACTTGCTACTTTTCACGGTAAAATCAAACGTCGAAGATGACATGGTGGCACAATCCCTATACGAAAATAGCCATTTCATTTCCTGACTTGAGGTGTTTCTCGCTTCTGTACACTCGTCTATGGGTCGAATAGTCCCAGAGCTGAATAGCCCACCAAGCGACTGTGGTGATAATTTGGTAAAGTTAGCCGCCGTCTCCTTTCCAGACGTTGTCTGGTCTGCGAAGCCTCAGAGTACGGCTGCTGGATTGTATACTCTTGTAGATTGCGAATTGAATCTACCAGATACGCCTCGTCTCAGGAAATTAAAAACTTATTGTTTTAAAAGGTTATTTGTGTAGCTACGCGTATGGCGGTTTGCAAGAAGGAAGAGCGATGTCAGAGTTTTAAAATGATACCTATTTTGTAGTTGTCCTACGCAGACTTAAAATGATACGCGATTTTGAAAATGTGTTGTCAGAGCGGTCACACAACTGTTCGACATACGGTAGAATTTGTGACCGCTGCCATCTCCGATACAAATGGGGTTTACTGAACGTTCTGTGTAGATACACGATTTATATTTCGCAGGACTTCAGGCAAGAGTCCAGGAATCATAGCGATGTATGGGGTTTGGTTGTCTAAGCCAGAATAAAAATGGTACGCGATTTTGAAAATGTGTTTTGACAGAGTGGCCACACAACTGTTCGACATTATGACAGAATACGGCGCGAGAGTTCGACACAGTATGGCGTACGTAACGAAGGACGCATTACTGATGGCGCGCTTGCCGCTGATTGGCTAATGATAGGGGAAGATATTATGGTATAGCGTCGCCAATTTTGGAAATGACCCGGACTGATAATGAATTTCTTAATTGTCATTCTTCTTCTAAAAATGATAACAGCATGGGAATCACAACCGTCCGGTACAGCATAAAGAAGATATAAGGCAAGGAAGAAAAAATAAATTGTTCATCGGAATCGCCTCTTCTAATTTGGAATATTTGGATTTTTTTTTTTGATCGCGGCAAATTCTTACTTCCGCATTACAAATATTTATGGTACTGCCGCTGGTGGCGCCCTACACTTTGTCGGGTTTTCGCGGGCATGGTATTTTGAATGAGACTTCCGACGTGTTTGGACTTTAATAGTTGACCGCCAACTCGTTGTTGTGACGTCTGAATTTGGCGAATCACGGCGCAAAGTGGGTCGATTTGGCCAGAAATTTCCTCGTTTTGTAAAGGTTAGTACATGTCACATCATGAGTATTAATTTGATCGCCAACATTCGACGTGACGGCCAACAGTTAGTTCCAAAGACGCTATTCAGTGTTTGTCCTGATATTACGTTCGGCGATTTGTTCAACAAGATCGTGACAGCAGATGGACGGTGCATCCGATTGAATGAAAATTGCATCGAAAGTATAAAAATTTGCGGCAATGACAAAACACATGGTTGTGTCGATGTTAAAGTATCATTTGAAGCTTGCTGTTTCTATTGTGGAGTACAAGACAGCCTTCTGAATGGTGACTACATAACTTACTCCGATCACAGTACAGTGTTGTTAAACCATTGTGTAAAATGTGTAGAGACAGTGGTAAAGAGGCCAAAACATGGGGCCAAAGTAAAATGAAAAAACTCAGATGCTAGGTTCAACCTAGCTGTGGGTCCATAGCTGTGGTGTTTTCAGACGGGATTCATGCCTTTTACGGGCTGGTTTTGACTTTTACGATTTTAACCCCGCCACCACAGCTATGGGATATTCCATAGACTAGCGTCCAAATCCGCCGCAAGCACCCTTTGCGCAAGTTTGCTCGACGATATTTCGAAAAATTTTCCATCCAAATTACAAATTGCCAACACTCATCGACAGCTTGGTTATTAGGGACTCACCAGACCAGAAATCCGCTCAAAATTCACTGAAATATCGCCTTTTTTCTAAGTTTGCGCGACATGACTACACGTAGACCGCCATTTTGCTAGCGTAAAACTGTTGGTCGAGGATCCCTGCAGTACGTCACTACAGTGACGTAGGGCCATGACCTCTCAACTTCTGAACACAAACTAACCATGGATGTAAAAAATAGAACTAACTTACGGCCAGCATCCGCGCGGCGCGCCACGAATAATTATAGATCCTAGGACTGAACTTTTTTCCCCCAAGTAAAAGTTTGGTTTCAGTTTTGTGAGACTGGGAATGTCCATAAGACGAACGATGGTCATCGATATCACACGATGAATCTCTCAGTTTGTGTTTAGAAGTTGAGAGGTCACGGCCCTACGTCACTGTAGTGACGTACTGCAGGGATCCTCGACCAACAGTTTTACGCTAGCAAAATGGCGGTCTACGTGTAGTCATGTCGCGCAAACTTAGAAAAAAGGCGATATTTCAGTGAATTTTGAGCGGATTTCTGGTCTGGTGAGTCCCTAATAACCAAGCTGTCGATGAGTGTTGGCAATTTGTAATTTGGATGGAAAATTTTTCGAAATATCGTCGAGCAAACTTGCGCAAAGGGTGCTTGCGGCGGATTTGGACGCTAGTCTATGGAATATCCCATAGCTGTGGTGGCGGGGTTAAAATCGTAAAAGTCAAAACCAGCCCGTAAAAGGCATGAATCCCGTCTGAAAACACCACAGCTATGGACCCCCAGCTAGGTTCAACCGGGACAATATTAAAGGACAGTACTGAATTGTTGGATTTCAGTGATTTGCTGTACATTTCAGTTTTATTCTGAGAGAATGTTGAAATACTCAGAATATGTTGTGCAAACACTATGTTATTGTTGAGAAATATAGTTACCAGTATCAGTGTTTCTTGTCTGAGATATTTCTGGTAAAAAGGGAAACAATTATCTTGCCTTGTATGCATTTGTGCAAAAATGCCAGAGAACCGCGTTTACCTTCGGCCTAAAAAAAATCGCTCGTCGCTCCTGGAACTTGGTCCAAAAAGTCCGATGAACAATATTTTTTTTTTCTCTGGCCTTACCCCAATTTAGCTAGGGATATTGAAATATACCAACTCTGTTTTCCTATCTTGAGAGGCAAGATGAAATCTAAACAAACACAGCGGGTAACAAAGTTTACAGTCACCAATGGTGATCTGATACCGGGATGAACCATAATGTACTCCACTGTCTGCTTTATCTTTCAGTAATTTAGCTGGTAAGAGGGAACTTTGGTAGTGAATTTGTATGTGTGGCTCAGTTCAATGTGTAGTATGTTGAACACTGTTCTGATTGTCGGCTGGTTTTTTACAGTACAAGTATTCTAAAAAGGTATTTTCAGGTGCAGCCAACGAACAATGCACTTTTAAAGGGGTCCTTACTATGATAAGATATATTGTACATGACAAGTAATGTGAACTGACTAATTTTATGTCAAGAGGGTAATTAATTAGCTGTTCATAATTTGCCCTCCCACTGAAAATTTTTCGACTTACCCTGCCGCGCTCAAACTTCATTTTTTTCCCGCTCCCCACATATTTTTGCCTGTTTCCCCTCCCCACTGTGAATGTTTGAAGCTCCCCTGCCCTGTGGAGAAAAAAACTTGCTGATTTCCCCTGCCATGGAAATAATTTCCCTCAAAATTTTGTCATTCCATTTCCCCTGCAGACATGAAGCTACCCAACCCTGTGATGAAAAAAAACTGTCGATTTTTCCCGCTCTGAGAAAAAATTTCCCCTGAAAATTAACATTCCCATGCAGACACATACTGCAGTTGCCTTGTATTTGGTATCCATCTCGCAGTACACAGAGTGAGATGTGGGGTCAATCGATAGGCTAAGTAGTCTTGGTAACCTTTAAAAGGTATAAGTACTTGCACTGTGTCCCCATCCCCGGAAACATCATGGCTGAAATTCCCCTGTCCCCGTTTTAAAAGTAGCTTCCCCTCTCCTCGTTTTTTCGCCAAGCCCTGTCCCCAGGACAATCAACCAATATCTGCCCTGCCCGACAAAAAAACTAAAATTTGCTCCCCTGCCACCTAAAAATATGTCCCCTGCCCTAGCAAAATTAAAATTTCCCCTGCCCTCAAAAATTGCTTCCGGAATAGCTTTTTCGATGAATAGCTCCGTTGGCTGCACCTGTATTTTGTCAATATTTTACTGGCTGCTGTCAAAGGTTTCTTCACCCACAAAAAATTAAGCTACTAGTTGTGAAGGTCATGTCAAACTGTTTGATTGTGGCCTTCCAGGATGTTTTGGGCAATGTACTAAGAATGACATGGGCGATGACATGCTGAAGTGCCGTCTGTGGTGCATTTATTCTCTGAACGATTTATCATTATAGTTTCAACTTCATGTAGCTTTGTACAATTTTGTCATCTTGTCTTTAATTTCGATGGAGCTTTCAAGACAGACTGTAAAGTTGACTTTTTATGAGTCGCTGAGTGCTTTTGAATTAGACTCCTGTGAACCACACAGTAAAGATCGGCTTTTGAATGATCAATGTACATGGGGTGATCTGTACAAAATACCATGTTCTGTAATGATGTTACTTCATGCAGCTTTTTGAAACCTACTTATGTGTAATATTTATCAAAAAAGAAGACAAGGCACGATATGATCTCTTAACATCGTGTTTTATTCCTTGTAGTTTTCATTCCCCAATCCAGTCTCCTTTTAACGAACCTACATGAAAATGGTTCATTCCAGTTATCAGGTCACCATTGCCAGCTGTAAAATCTCATTACCCGCTGTGTTTGTTTAGATCTCATCTTGCCTCTCTAGATAGGAAAACAGAGTTTGGCTTAGGAAGTTCCCTTGGTATATTGCAATATCCCTAGCTAAATTGGTAGGTAAATACCAACTTCCCCCACCGAAGAATGATGGCCTCAACTGTAAATGTCGTCAGCGGTCTAAAAAACCCTTCCAAAATGCGCCATCAACATCTGATGGTCTTCTATTTATGGGCAGTTTAGTTGTGTACTGAGTAGCTTTACAAAGCTTTGCGAAACGACTTGAATACATGCTTTTTCAAGTATTAAAGTTATTCACGTATGAATGGATTGGTATCTACGTGTATTCAACGCCCCCTCTTACTAAGCTCGTGTTACGAAGGAACTTCTAGCCATAGAGCACATATGATTAGCCATTCTAATGTAGAAATGGCTGCACTAGTCTGGAGAAGTAGACCGTTTGATTATAACCGAAGAATTTTCAAACTTTTCAAGAGCATGTGGCGATGTAATTCATATCGAAGAAATTGTTGATTTTGTAGATTCAAATGGTGGAGCAAGGGGTCGAGTACCAGTACGGGGTCACGCTGTAAGGTTAAAAATCGATAAGCCAAACATGTTTATGCAGTCACTAGTTGCCTGGATGCAGATTTAACCTTATTTCTGTTGAAAAGTCACACCTGTGAAGTATAAGGAATTTGTAGCTGAAAGATTGATACATTCTGTTACGACTGAGAGTACACAAACAATATTGTTGTACATCTTGTTTTTCTGTCTCGAGGAACGTGATTTATTGATTATTTCAAATAATACACATACAGGAACTGGAAGGTATTTTGAGCCATCTTCCAGTTTAAGCCAAGAACGAATCACGTCAACATCTGCGATCAGTGTGTCAGGAAAACGTGTTTTGAACAAACGTTTCACGCTAATTCATGAGACATACCGATTCTGATCAATTGATACATTTGACGCAGATATTTTTTTTGCGGTGACATGTTTTGATCAAGGATTTGTAGATCAGGTACTTTGGTCGATTTCGGTAATTATACATATATAACAAGTACAACAATCTGAGATACAGAATAAAGTCTTGAGGTCAACACGTTCCTGTAGGTCAATGAGATGTTAAAAATAGTCATGTGAAATTAGTGACAAGGCATGTGCAGCCATGTGATTTTGAGTGACAACTTTATCGCTAGATGTCTGCGTAAAGTAGGTCGTGGTCCTAATTTACTCCGACCACCTGCCAAACTTTGCCATCTAGGCAACTCTTTACCTTGTACTTGGCCGAGCGGCCAAGTTAAACTTTCCAAGCGCATAGTAAATTGTACTTGTTGGAGAAATATATGAAGATTTGTGAACAGATGTCAACATAAAAACACCTGCAACGCATATTGGATCTAATCAATTGACCGCTACACATTGTGTACCCCTCCCTTGAAAAGTCTAGTATCTCGTCTACTATTGACTTTTGGGCTTCAGTTACTTGTCTAACTCCTCTTGCACCTATCCAAATACTTCTCAGTGTGCTTTGTCCACTCTGGGTATCTAAGTGATGGATTCCGTGGAAGAAGTCATTTCACAAAACTGGGAAGCAACAATTAAGTTTTAGCATAATTGTGTTCGTCGTAGCTGTAATTTTACAAGTTTAAAATAATGAGCAGAATGTAAACTTGGCTCTGTGACATACAGATTGCCAAATTCACTACGATATGGACAAACAGAATCATGAAGACATTTAATATAACTATAATGTAAATAAATAAATGCATAATAATACGTAACCAGTGCAATTCCTGTAAAAGTTGAGTGATATGCAAATGACGTTTCAAACGTTTGATACTTCGGGCCGCAACATATTGTACATGTTGAATGTTATTTATAGTGTAATTGAGTTCAAAACATCGAATGATCTAGTTGTTTGATGGCAGCCTTAGACATATGTCCAAGAACGAACATACGGTGAATTTAAAACATGAAAGAACGAACATTCTGGTAGTAACATTGGGCTTCATTGTGACAAGGATCAAGGGTAGCTCCAGACGTGTGCCTGATACAGGTGTTATAATATCAATCTGACTTTGGATAGGGGCTGTGGTATCAAAATTCAAGCCAAATTCTAACTTGCACATACTTAAGATTCCCCATCATGCTGGAGATAAACGGCGCTGATGTATATGACGTCACAGCCCATACCAATTAAGTATTCATAACATGACTAGCGCAAACATGCGGGTATAAACAATAGGTGAGAATAAGGATGAAAAGAATAGAGAAAAAAAGGAAGGAATCGACGTTGGAGGGGATTCCTTGACGACCTGAATGCCATGCAAGATCAGACAACCCCTCGGCACACCACTCCTCCACGTCGTAGACATTTTGGTTCCCGCTACCCCATTCTGTTTGTTAACAAGGCCATTATTCAGCTACGCACTAGTTTGAACGTAAGTGCTCGAGGTGGCTTATTTTACTAAATTTAAGCCGTTCAATGTTTTATCTATTCGGACGTCAGCATGATTCTATGTAGGTACCTCTCAGCTCAGTCTTAACCAAGCGAGATAGCTAAAGCTGAGGAGTAAAGTTCCCCTCTATATATACTTAACTCACAATCCTCTGCGTTACACAGGGCAAGGGTTACAATTTTTGTGCTCCGGTTATTATGGCTGCCTGCTGAGGTCCACAGACAGGAGCGACATTGCATATAATTTTGTGATTATGCAGTCAGCACACTTTTAGGTTAAAATGAACACGATTGGAACTAATTTGGGATAATTGGATGGTAAAGTAACGTAGATTTAATCTACAAATTTAATCTCATCTGCTTTTTTTTTACATTACACACTTGTTTTTATTAGTAATTTGCAATATTGCAACATTCAGCTATACGGCTCCTAACACTTTTGAGAAATTTGAAAAATATGAAAATCCAATTATCCCAAATTAGTTCCAATCGAGTTAAATGTCTTTTCTATCAGACAGGTAAGATTTAAAGTCACCAAGCCTAGCTGGGCAATCTTGCGATAAAGTTCACAAAAGTACCAAGCCTAGCTGGGCAATCTTGCGATAAAGCTCACAAAAGTGTGAGATTAAAGGGACAGTTTTAGTAATGTTTGACTGTTTCTTCTTACTTTTTGTTTGTATATCATTTGCAAGTTCTTGTTCTACTGCCTATAGCGTGTCGAAACATACTATTTAGCCACGGTCCCTCCACAACTTTATGAGGGGCCGTGATTTAGCTTGTCAACACAGTATATGGTAAGCTGAATACTATGTATCGCAATGTGCTTAGCTGAATAAACAAATAACTATAGTTGACATCATAAACAAAAAAAGAGAAATATATTAATAGTTTCACCTATGGTAATTTTACCAGTATTAAAAGCAGCAGAAACAAAATTGGAAATAATGTCATGCTTAGACATAAAGTGTACGTGGAAAGTCGTTGGTCATTGAGAGCAGTCTCAGTAGTCTGCTGATAAGTAAACTCTATTTCATATAACAATTTGTATGTCAGAGCACTCCAATTCCTCTGTTGTATTTCAAGTGTAAGGTCACTGTAGTTTGACAAACGTATCTAGAATTGGTGTGTACTCATAGACCCTTGAGAAATTTTTTTCTCGAGTGTCTATGGTGTACTGCGACAATAAACCTTTGTGTACTTGTCGAAGAGATCAACAATCCAAGCCAACGTCAGACAACAACATAACAATTTTAGTATCTCTTTTAATGAACAATGGCTACCATCAAACTAAACATTCATACAAAACCATTTAAGTGACTGATGGAGGAACCCAACTTTGGTCAAGAAACACCGTTGGGACAAATCACAAACACAAAAAACAAGATTGGAACTAATTTGGGATAATTGGAGGGTGAAGTAATGTCGATTTAATCTATAAATAATATCTCATTTGCTTTTCTTTTTATATTAGACACTTGATTCCATGATAAATTTATGATATTGCAACATTCAGCTATATGGCACCTAACACTTTCGAGAAATTAGCAAAATATGAAAATCTGATTATCCCAAATTAGTTCCAATCGTGTTAAAACCTTTTTTCGGGGACCCAGGTCACTCGGCCAAAGTCAAAGGGTTATCGATTATCCGGTGTCTCGCCATGTTTCCCATTATCATGAGATCTCAATGATCTACTCACTATATCGCATCACCAACAAAGGTAGAATGTGTGAAGTTGCCTTCATTTCCTTTATATCGATTCAATTTTTCAAACAAAACCTTTGTTAAAATAATAAATAATCTCATTATAGTTCGTAACTTATGTTGAGTTTATTTGCTCAGTTTTGTTACATGTATCTTTTATTTTGAGTTTAGGGATGATCAATACAAAATGAATATCACCTTAAAAAGTCAAACTATCATTTTGTAAATGTGTTAGGCATCTTTAACTACACCATCGGTCATTTTGTAATTTTGGGTTGCCATTTTGGTTTTATGACGTCATCGTAATAAATATCTTGTACAAATGTTATGTTTTGTCTGTAATTTGGAGTGCTAATTTCAGATTATGCGATAAATATTGAAAACTTGCCAAATTAACAGTATTTTAACATTATCAGACAATATAAAGTCGGACATTTCAAATTTGGTTAATCATTTTGGGTTTATGACGTCATCATGATAATAATGTTACGTCAATTTAATGTTTATATTTGTAATTTTTGATGTTTGCGTCAGTTCATTCATAAATATTGATAACTACCTAAATGAAGTGTATTCTAATATGTTTAGTAATATAATGGCGGCCATTTTGAATTTATGACGTCATGGAGCCCTTCCGGTGGCCAAAATTTGTGGTGCAATAGATTTTTGCTCTACACAACGAATCACGAAACCAAAACTCGTAACCACAGAACAAAATTCGGTCCTCATGACACGATCTTGTGTACGCAGCCGCGGGTTTGGCAGCGGTAAATCTAGGTAGGAATGAATTTGCATACAGGTCGAATTTCACAAAATCCAAGTTTCGTCTTAGTCACACATTCCCAGGCTTTCATTATGGTAGCCGTACACTCTAAATCCTTCAGTGTTGGCGTAAACCGCTTTGCAAACAATATAAATGTCAGAATTTCGATACATTTTTCTTTACTATCTCAACGATTTCCTCCATGAGATTGAAAAAAATCAAGAACAAAATGATAAAGCATTCGAGTTTCTCTTTCTCGTCTTTCTGTTTACAATTATCAGCGACGGTCGTCAGGTCGGCTTATCTGTAAACTTTCTAGACAGATTGATTCGATTTTAGAAATGATAGAAAACCTGTACATAATGCTCGTATTTGTAAGTTGTCCAGGTCATTCCAAATTGTTTTCACTTTATCCCAACAATCACTTGGGAATACATAATCAAAGTTCATGCAACTATTTCCGGATGTTCAAAATCTATTGTTCCACTCATAAAACTGTGTCTTATTTTGCGTTCTAAATAGCGTCTTACTGGTAAATTAAAGTCAGATTTAGTAAATGTGCCAATCATCAAGGTATTGTCGCTTACCGTGCTGTCAATATACTTTGTTGTATCTTCGGTTCTTGATTTGACCAACTATGTACAAAACGTTCTTCAGGTCATCAAATAGATCCCAGCTGCCGTTACAAATAAGTCGTGTATTGCAGCACTCCCCGCGGCTTCCTTGTTAATATGTAACACTCGAATGGCTTACTCACCTGTTAATGGTAGGTATGAGTGTCGCAAAGTGTTGCGAAGTTCGACAATGCAAGTTATATGTTATTGTCGAACCTTATAGCCAATGATATTTTCATAGTAATGTTAATGTATGTGTTACACTTCCCCAACCCCTCCTCTATAGGATGTGATTTTAGGACTATCCTTGTAAATACCTTTAACACATCATCAACATTTTTAGAATGCAGCCTTAAAGGCACATGTCCCTTATAAAAGGGGGCAAGGCAATTGCGGCATTCATTGTGTAAGAGGGCGCGGAAGAGGTAACACACAGGTTCACGCTCCAGTAAATGCGGCTTTTGTGCCTTGATCGAACGCAAAATGTCACATATATATACGTACAAGTTTTCCATCGTAAGTATCTTTGCAATCAAGCGATGCATTTACAATCAAAAACTGATGAGACCTTAGGGAGCCTTCAGAAATTACAGGGGGGCGGGGGATTTTTAGAAAACAGTTCAAGGGGGAGGGTCACTTTTTATAAACCTATCTTAGGGGGAGGGTCACTTTTGACAGAAGCTGATATTATGGCCAAAACTTTGATTGTCCGTGTGATATTTCCTAAATAGGAAATCACCAACAATATACGCACACACCGCCATGTATAGTGAATTGACATTTGGTGAAATTCCAAAATCAAATTTCTTCCACAACCATAGACTTGTAACCACTCTAGTCTAATCAAGAACAATAATCTTAATAATCAAGTATACAGAAATGTACAGATTTATCTAATTTTGTACTGAAAAAGAATTATTCATAGTTTCATCATAGACCCCTATGCATAGTGAATCGACATTTTGGTGAAATTCCAAAATCAAATTTTTTGCACAACCATGGACTTGTAACCATTCTAGTCTTATCAAGAACAATAATGTGAATAATCAAGCATACATAAATGCACAGATTTATCTAATTTTGTACTGAAAAAAAATTACTCATAGTTTCATCATATACCCCAATGCATAGTGTATTGAATGACATTCGGTGAAATCCCAAAATCAAATTTCTTACACAACCATAGACTTGTAACCACTCTAGTCTAATCAAGCAAATTAATATCAATCATCAAGAGTACACAAATGCAAAGATTTATCTATTTTTGTATTGTAAAAAACTATTCATAATTTCATGATAAACACCATGGATAGTGAACCAAATTTTTAGATGAAATTCAGAAATCAATTTCATGTACACAAATGCACATTTTACTTCCCTATTCAAGCAAAGTACATTTAAATACATTATCAAACATTTATAAAATACAGATATAG
>LD353058.1:2874-29172 GCA_001465055.1 Ptychodera flava
CAATTGTGTTAAACGCTCAAAGGACTCTTCCATTTGTTTGAAATTGTTATGGCTGACATTGAGTACAGTGATTGACCTTGAAATCAATTTTAAAATCTTCCGTATGTCAACAAGGCTGAGTTTATTATAACTTAAGTCTAATTCTTCAAGTTGTGTGAAATTTTCCAGATTTTCACAGTTATATTTATGAAGATCATTTTGACTGAGATTTAAGTGAGTCACAGATGTGGAAATGCATCTGAAAACGTGATCATTGGCTTTAAGGTTGCTGTTACTGATGTTAAGATGCTTCAAATTTCTGAAACGTTTCAACTCAGAGAGCAGAACACCTGACATGTTCATGCCACTGAGGTTTAAATCTGTCACTTCTGAAGAAATTTGTTGCAATAAAACTTGCATACCATCTGTGCTACCACAACAATGACCTAGCTCTACCTTTATAAGTTCTTTTAAATGTTTCAGTCTCTCACCTAGCAACAACATAATCTGTTGGTCTAACTCAATACCACTCAGATCAATGCTTACAATGTTACTTAGTAGTGATAAATTTTGACATAATTTTGACAGCTGACTATTGATTAACTTTGTGCAATCTATGTGTCTCACATGTTCTAAATTTCTTATTAAACTTGCAACATCATCCAGTGATTTAAGAGTGAGATCACCAACATCTTGCAGCTGTGCTGTAGAGGTACACAATGGTAGAATTTCAAGTAAACCTTGTGCAATATCATTATCATCTACCCTTACATGTACTTTATCTTTTATAGGCAGCAATACTGTACATCCTAAACTACCAATATCGTTTCGGCTCAGGTCTAAACTGCTAAGACTTGGCATTGCATTCAATGCCCGTAATAGTAATTTGCAACCCCTCCAGGACAACCCATTACCAGCTAAACACAACGTGTTGATATTGAAGCTGACATTCTCTTCAGACAAAGAGAGTACAAATTGCTCACAAAGTTTTTCTCCCAACCCAGTAAGGCTTAGTTTCTCAAAGCGTGGCATACATGACAATGCCTTTATAAACATTTCCACTGTGCATTTCTCAATTTCTTCAAGTATGCTCACATTACTTGAAATGCTCACTGATGTAACTGCTGGTTGCTGAGTTGTATCACTGCCACATCTAGATTTTGCATGTTCACAGAGCAGTGGTAGAACTCTCAACAACTTGGCAGTCACAGTGAAGTCATGAGAATTTTTTATTCTGATTGTACACCTGTCAACAGATAATGGATCTCCTATGATATTTGTCAGACATTCTTTGAATTCACTTGAGAGAAAAGCTTCATCAATCTGTGAAAACAATTTAATGTCTTTGATTAAAGAAGTGTACTGTAATAATATGGCGAAAGCATGTAAACTTTGATTGGAGATCCCTGTGCATGTTGACAGATCTAGTGTATGGTTCTGACCTATCACTTCCTCAATGTCTCTTGCAAAGACAGAAGGTATTTCTGATTCAAACAAGCAGCTACCAACCAATCCAATGTTGTTAATATCAATGAAAGTTTGCATTTCACTAAATTTAACAACTTCATTCAGGTAATACGAAGACTTTTCACCCAAAATCCCAGTGACATAGGGGAAACAATATGACAGGTTGGCTTGCAAAATCTTTGTTTTCTCTTCCCTGAGTAACATTGGAACATTATTGGGTGACAAAGCAATAATGTTGCTCAAATACGTTGCAATGATGTAACTGTATACATATTTGCTTTTGAAAGTGTAACAATCACCAGACTTAGTCAACAAACCAAAAAAGTGTGATTCAAAATTTGAAATACTTTCATTAATCCATGATGGATTCAATATCCCAACATTTTCCTCAGTGATGTTCTCATACAGAATCTTTCCAATATCATTAAACCGAACTTTTAGAATTTCGCTGAGATTTTCCACTTTCATATTATTTTCTTTACAGTACATCTCTGCATGGTGTATTACAGCATACTCAGTTGCCTTGGTTACTGTTGGAGGAAAAGTAAAGGAATTTTCAAACCAAAAGGATACAAGGCTTGGGAAGAAAAACTCTTCTTGACTCAGAACATCAGCTACTGGATCAAACTTTGATTGTTCAAGTAAATTCCTTGCTTGTTTTTCCTCCTGTACTTGATCCATGACAAAAACTTCCCATTTACCACATTCTTTAACTCGACGCGGTACTACTTTGTATGCAGATGAAACTGCTGACATTTCTGTTGAGCGAATAAGAATTTATGAAAAACAAAAGTTTTTGCAGGTGTATTTGTTGTGTGAATCTTAAGTTAAAAATAAAAAAAGTTGATACATCAATGGTGACATATGTCAAAAGCTCTAAAACTTAAAAGTCCAGTTGCTCGGTCTAGAAAAATGCACATTAATGACCATTGCCAAAGTTCCTCCATTGCTTGTGTTTAAGGCCCAAGTCATTTCTTTGTCAACGAGCTCCCATTCCTTTAATGTTTGCATTAAAATTTATGTTAATCTCTGATATAGTTATATGATATATTCTCATTATTCGCCAGCAACTTACCACGCATCTGCCGTTTCACTTCTTCATACTCTTTTTCATCTATCTCCAGTTTGATTCTCATGGTAATACCAGCCTTCTCAGCTTTGTCTCTTATCGCAGCTGGTATTAGTATACTAGTTAGAGCCTTATCCACTGTACCATCTTTATATTTCTGCCAGAAATGATCTAAATTCTCCTCTGTAAGAAAACTCAAAATGAAGAGTAGGGACCCTTTTTTAACTACACTCAAGTCAACCCCATATTTCTTTAACGTTTCCATACATTCTTCAAGCTTATCTGGATCATTTTCTGGGACTGAGTTAATGTATCTCCTAACTAACTCTAGTAGTTCTTTTTGTAGTGCTAGTTTTATCTTCTCTTGTTCAAGCTTCACTCTCCTTTCTTCGAGGCCAAATTGTCGACTTTCTTCGTCTTCTTCTTCGTCAACCACCACTGTGACTTTAACTGTTAAGCCTACAAAATAAGAGAAAATTGATTAATTCATTTTAAAAATAATGATTAAGTGCTTACTTAATAATTCTCAACTGACTATTATACGTCTGTGCCTGCAATCTTGTAGAGTTTAAATTGCCGAGTAAAACTTTTGGTGCTTTTGGATACCATTTGACCTTTGACTTTAATCAATTTTATGTAAACACCTTGAAAGTCTGATAGCGTTTAAATCCTTTACTAGTCATTATGTATCAAGCTTTCTATCGCATGACAGTATTGTTAATGTCACCCTTGTCTTTGGTTCGGTCATCACTAATACTAGCCATAATTACATATGTACCACAGGTTACAAATCTGTGGCAGCGAAATAAAGTTGGTATTTTCACAGACATAGATAATAATGTCCCTTATTTTTTGCATTTTCTCAAAAACTCTGACACTTTTTTTACTATTTTAGCATTTCATTGAGCTAATTATAATTGTTTTTGAATATTTTACTGATTCCTTGCTTTCAAAGCATTTTGAAAACAGATCACTGCCATTAAATCATTACATTAAAAAAACATCGATAAGAAATTATTTCACGCTAAATTATGCAAATTAGTTATCATCCTGTACTACTTTGTATTGGTAAATATTTGTCACCTGCTGCTGAACAACAATAAATATTTAAGTGGATTATATATCTGTGGAGGAAAATAATAAATAAGCTTACGATTGGCAGAACTGTATTTTGAACATTTGGAATCAGAATTTTACTATCTAAGTGAAACTAATATCTCGGCACGGACGGAACAAAAAATCTGTGATGACGACGATGGAAGCGGTACCGGTGAAATCTACGGCGGATAAGCCGTCGACATCTGCAAGATTAATTTCTGTCTCGACCGAAGACGTCAATAGTGATTTCTACATGTAATGATAACCAGCTATTGTAACCTCCACAAAAGTAATAAGCTCAATCATTGCTATTGAAGAATCAGCCAGTAAATATTTATCTCTGTAATAAGGAAAAGCAACTCCACACATATTCATATCTTAATTATTTGCTTTTAATGTGTTTTCTGTACTTTGAAAGTGTATTTTATGGTTCACTTTCTTGTGTATAGAATGATTGGCCACGGCGAGACACATCTGTAATCTGCGTGTCAGTGCAGTCTCTACTCCAGACTGAAGAGAATGTATAACACTACGATCCTTTAACGCTGTTTTTCGAAAATTTATCGTACTTTCTTCAGTGGTTGTGTGGAAGAATTCATAGATGGTCTGTATTCCTGTGTTGTCGCACTTGAATTTTGTTCCTTCACTGGGGTCATGCTAATTTTGTTCTACTGTGTTCGAGGTAGTGTTCGTATAGTGTTTACTAGATTGAAATATAGATATATGTTCTCGTCAAAATGTCTTGTGTCAAAAGTTTCTTTTATAAGACTGTATATTACTCTGCTGTTTGTTCTGAGTCATCTGTTGTAAACGTTGTGTGATATCCATGGTTGACGAGCTATTTTGGCGCTTTTTTATTACTTCATCATTAGTGTCTACAACTGCTGTTCCACTTCAATTATCTAACGGTTTGATTGGTACCTCACCGTTTTCTGATAGTGTTCTCAATGTATTCTATTCTTTGTTTCGGAAAGTTAACCTAATTTCAGGAAGGTATACAATAACATTACACTAGTCTTATTAAAGTTTATTGTTTCCTCAGGGCATTGGTAAACAGATGATCATATATACACGTTCAAATTTATTACATTTATGGTTAATTTGTTTATAACATTTGTGGTTCCGGGTTGTTACATTAATGGTATGCTGTTTTATTACATTTGTAGTTTATTTTATTACAATTTTGGTTAATATTACATTTATTGAGGATACAGCTATCTCCTTATCATTTAAATGAACTCACTTCAATATAATCCTTTCAACAATCATAAATAGAACATACCCACCTCTTAATTATGTATCTCAGTTCATGAGAATTGAGTATATTATAGCCTAATAATATGATTGTATAAATGTTTCTGACTTAAGGTGGTATGCGCCTCGAGAGTGAAAGACTAAAACTTTTGCTCAAACGTTCCTAAGGAATCTTGCAACCGTTCTCTTTCAAATTCAAGAATAAAAATCGGGGGTCACCGTGCAAATTTTAGTACTAGAGAAACACATTACCAAGACTTACCAATATTTTAAATTCAAAATGGCCGCGATCCCTGTGTTAACTCTATGGAGAAAATGTAAAATTTTCGATTTTCGAAAAAATAAGCTGGTGAAAGTTTTCTGTCTCCGAGAGCTTCAAAATAAGCCCCCACAAGTGGTAGATCAGAAAAGAGTTGTAAAGTTTGAGGGTCTGAATATCTGTTCCCGGTGCGCTATCGACCTTAAAACGCATTGTACAGTTACGGTACAGTTTATAATTTAAAGCTGATAACAAACCTTTCCACTAAAATGTAAATCTAATATGGATATGTTTCCATACCTTGAGATGATGTTTGGTTCCAATCTTTACCTCTGTTTGATACGAATGTAGATGTGTTTTCAAGAGGATCTAGAATGGGAAATACCAAGAAAAGATAATAGTTTGCATTGTGTCAAAACGAGAATTATTTTTCAAGTAAAAATTGTCGTAACCTTTCAGAAACAACAACAACAGCAAAACAAACACAACATCAACAACAAAAAAACACAACAATAACAACAACAACAACTGCTACTACTACTACTACTACTACTACTACTACTACTACTACTACTACTACTACTACTACTACTACTACTACTACTACTACAACTACTACTACTACTACGCATGTGTACACGTCGTGGTAGTGTGCTCTGAGTTTTGCTACAGTTTTTGAGTCCTTCAGTGTTTTCCGGACTTACATCGGTGTTTCATCTGATTTTGCTCCGGTTGTGGACTGCTGCTGTCAAGTTTTTTGTGTGTTTGAACTTTCGATTGAAGAGATTTTTGCGGATTCCCTCAGTGGTTTCCGTGTGCTGTTTCCTAGGCCAAGATGGCCGCGCCATTCATTGACAATGGACGCTCAGCTACGTTTGCGGATTCCCTCAGTGGTTTCCGTGTGCTGTTTCCTGGGCCAAGATGGCCGCGCCATTCATTGACAATGGACGCTTAGCTACGTTTGCCGGCCTCACGAGGAAACATGGTGTGAAGTGTCAATCCATGGAAGGAGTGTCCGTTGAAAAGTATTTACAGGCTATTTCATCGATTACTGGTCCACAGAATATCATCGCTGCTTCAAGAGTTTACGGTTCAGTCATCGTTTATTTCAACTCAACTACTTGGGTGGAAAACGTTTGTGTGAGTGGTTTTGAACTGAACGGCTACACGATTCAAGTTGAGCCTGTTGTGAAACCAGCGACAAAAAATCATCGTATCAGGGGTTCCACCGTTTATTCCCAATCATGTGATTGAAAATGAACTCCTTACTTTTGGTAAACTGGTGAGCAAAATCAAAACGATTCCTCTCGGATGTAAGAGTGAACAATTGAGGCATGTAAGATCTTTCCGAAGACAAGCTCTGGTACTGATTGATGCCGACTTTCACGGTACATGGGAAGGACCTTTGACCGTAGAGTACGAAGGTAAAAGATACAGAATTTTTCTTTCAACCTAAGAAATGAAATGTTTCAAGTGTGGTCAAAAGGGACATGTTCAGCGTGATTGTCAACAATCAGCCCAAACCGAACCAACTGCAACATTGCCAGAAAAAGACAATGCTACCATAATTAACGACAGTCAATTTGAAAGAGGTGTTACAATTCCGACCAACAACGATGAATATGTTCAACGCCCGATGGAACCAATCTGTGGTGATTCGTCTACTGTTTCCAATCAGGGCACAGATGTACATCAACGTGAAAACACAACGATGGCTGATAATGTTGATGGTCATAACGTCGCGGACATTTCTGATACACCGCAAATCAACAATGATGCCTATGGTAATGAGGAACAAGAAAATATAGTTTGTGATGACGAAACTGACATTGTTCAATGTGAACCGTCTTTGAAAGATGATACAGAAACTGTCTTGAACACTGACGGATCGAATGACAACGAAATTTCAAAGGGAAATGATGTTACTGATGATGAGAGGGTACGAACCCCTCCATCGCCTTTCCCCCTTCTCCGGACCTGTGTTTTACGCAAGCTTCGGAATCTTCGGTGTCTTCTCTGGCTTGCACTCCGTCGCTTGTTCTCTCCGGACTTTCTGATTTCGTTCCGGATTCTCAAGACATTGTAGACAAGACCAATGCATCGATGGATATGGATATGTCTACAGTTGATTCTCAGAGCATCTCATTCTCACCACTTTCTTCTCAACATATTGCTAGCCAGTCTACAGATGGAAGTTTTAAAGATTCTACGCCAAAGGAAACCGATGACAATGAATCAGTGGTGTCGGACGTTTCAGATTCTCCGTTTTTCCATGATGTATCAACTCAATCGATTGCAGACTTCTTGGAAAACACAAGACATTCAAAGAAGTTTATTCAGGATTGTTTTGACTTCAATCCAAATTTGAAAGAACTTGCGAAAATGTTGCTTGGATATCGCTCTTCACAGCCCGTGAACACCTCAACGAGAGCTCGCATCTACAAGCTGGTTCGTAAAATCAAAGACTATGTCAGAACTACTGGTAGGTCAACTGCAATTGATTCTTCAATGTACATCTTCTCTCAATCCTATTTACAGGCATGGCTCTGTCCTGTGTAACGCTTAATATTCGTGGGTGTCGAGACTCGATGAAACGCTTCCAAATTTTTGATTTCCTCAAGCAATCCAACCCGGCTTCTTGTTACCTTTTACAAGAAACTCACAGTATTCCCAGTGATGAAAAATTATGGCCTTTGATTTGGAGAGGACGTTGCATTTTGTCACATATGGTTCAACAAACAGTGCAGGCGTCGCTATATTGATTTCACCCACCTCTTCAATTGATATCATTCGTACATCAGAACCAATTCCTGGACATTTACTGCATGTGCAGGCACGAGTTGATGGCAGCCTAGTCAATATTATTAATGTGTATGGACATACTACCTCCAATGAACGGTTGTGGTGTTTTTCCAATCTGAATGATCTGCTATCGAGTTTAGATGTTGACAGTGTTGTCATTCTTGGTGGAGACTTTAATTGTACTCTGAACGAATAATTGGACAGAATCAATTGTAAGGAATCTGATATGTGTGCAGTTCCCTATTTTACTAATTTAATTCACAAGTACAGACTTGTTGACAGTTGGCGTCACTATCATGGAGACAACCGTAATTACACTTGGCAAAGAAATGATAAAAAGGCTCGTCTTGACATGATTCACGTCAACAAGTGGATGAAATCACGCATCACGGTGGCTTCAATTCATCACTCTGCGCTGACGTTTTCTGATCATTCATTGGTAAAGTTAAGGGTGACACAGAAAGAAGTCAAACACCGCAACCCAATATGGTGTCTCAATACAAGCATCTTGAAGCATGAACTGTATACAGATATCATTACGCATTTTTGGTTAAACTGGAAACAGCAAAAGAATAAATATTGTGATTTGTGGACATGGTGGGAGATTGGAAAATGGAAAATCAAACTTTTAACTCAGCAGCTTTGTACTTCAAACTAGTACAACCTGAAATGGGATAAATTGCTATTGGAAAAGGAAATTCGAGAACTTGAGAAGAGTTTACATGAAGATAAAAGTCTCTTGGATGAATACCAACAAAAGAAAAGTTTTCTGGCTCAGTTGGTAGACCTGGAGAGCAGAGGTGCAGCAGTACGATCTCGTCATTAATTACTTACTCACAGTAATGTTTCCAACAGTTTCTTTTTTGCACTTGAACGAGAGAGGGGAAGATCAAAGCCAATTATACACATGAAACGTGCTGACGGATCAATAACGGAAAATCCTGATGAAATTCGTGACATTTTTTACAGTTTCTACAAGGATCTTTATTCTGCTGAACATGTTGACGTTGATGCTCAGTCGGTAATTCTTGACAATTTGGTGCAACTGAACGAGGAAGATCGTGACTATCTTGATGCTGAAATTACTCATGATGAACTTACCTTTGCTGTAAAACAACTTTCAACTGACCGTACTCCAGGAATGGATGGTTTGCCTAATGAATTTTACAAAACATTTTGGTCTGTTATTGGTCAAGACCTTCATAAGGTGTTCATTGAGTGTTTTCGTAATGATCTGCTTCCTATTTCTTGTCGGAGAGCAGTGCTTAGTCTTCACCCGAAAGCTGGAGACGACACTTTAGTCAAGAACTGGAGACCCATTAGCTTGTTATGTAGCGACTATAAAATTGTCACGAAAGCTCTTTCAATTCGTTTACGTAAGGTCATTTCCAAAATAATTCATGTTGATCAGTCATGCTCTATTCCAAATCGTCACATATTTGATAATGTGAATTTATTACAAGATAGTATTTTCTATGCCAAAGACACAAACTCACCTCTGGGTATTGTTGCTCTAGACCAGGAAAAGGCTTTTGACCGTGTCAGCCATGATTACCTTTTTAAAACTCTGAGCTTTTTTGGTTTTGGCCCCCTGCTTTATTAATTACATTAAAACACTCTATACAGATATTCAGTCAGTGCTGAAGATAAATAGCTCCATTACCGCTCCAATTTCAATTAATCGTGGGATTCGTCAAGGTTGCTCTCTTTCTGGTCAACTTTATGTGATTGCCTTAGAACCATTTTTAGATAAAATTAGGAATAGCAGTAACATAAGGGGATTGATAATACCAGAAGCTCCTAGTCCTACATGCCTTTCTGCGTATGCCGACGATGTTGAAGCTTTTATTACTCGAGATGAAGATTTCAGTAACTTAAAGTCCACTCTTATTAAAGTTATATGAAAATGCACTTAATGCAAAAGTTAATCTCAAGAAATCTGAAGGTCTCTGGGCTGGTAGTTGGCGAAATCGTACTGACACGCCATTAAATATCAAATGGAACTCAACAGGGTTAAAACTGCTCGGTGTGTATGTTGGTAACTCAAATAATTATTGTCAGAAAAATTGGTCTGAATTAGTGAACATCACTGAAAACAAGGTGAAATTTTGGTCGTCTTTTGCACCTGCCATGTCTTACAGAGGTCGTGTTTTAGTCATTAATCAGCTCATTGCATCAAAATTACTTCACAGATTGACTTGTACAACTCCCGATGTTCAAACATTTTCTTACCTTCAAACCCTTTTGCTGAGATTTTTCTGGCAAGGACGTCATTGGATTTCTTCAGAAACACTGTATTTACCTCTCATTCAAGGTGGCCAGGGCCTTATTCATCTTAAAACTCGTTGTATTTCTTTACGTCTCAGTTACATTCAAAAGTATTTGTATCAGGATGTTCATCATCCGTCGTATTATTTCACGGATTTTTATTTTAGAAGAGTTGGTGGTCTCAATTATGACAAACAGTTACTTCTCACGACTGACATTGATTTTTGTAATGCTGTTATTCCTGCTTTTCATCGTGATATGTTGCATTGTTGGAATTCTGTTGACAAAATTCGTAAAGGAATCCCACTGAGTGTTCCTGACATTCTTAAAGAGCCTCTTTTTCAAAACCCACTCATTATGCATCCCGTTCATGAGTCTCCTTTTACTGTACCAGCCTTTGTCAACGCTCAAGTTACAACTATAGGTGATCTTTTCAATACTATGGAAAATCGTTGGTTAACTTCTTCAGATCTATGTGATAGAGTTGCGATTCATTCAGAGCGTATTATTTCTATGTTTTAACAATGTGTTTATAAGGCTATTCCTATTCGTTTGAAATCCGTCATTGAAAATCATTTTTGTAACAACAATCCAAACAATGCGCCAGATACTAGCTGCAACATTCTACAGAGCACAATTATTTTCTGTGTAAAATAGAGAAAGGTGCAATTTACAAGTACTTGATAATGGTTCATCATTATGCATGTTTACCAGACAGATTAGACACCATTTGGAGGGACATTTTGAGTATTCCACATTCCATCAAACCAAACTTTGCTTCATGTTATTGTGATCCCATCATAAAGAAAGAAGGGGATTTACAATGGCGCATTATGCACGGAGCCTATCAAACTAGTTCTTTTTTGTTCCGTGCTGGTTTTCGTTCAGATGCAAACTGTTCTCTCTGTAATGACATTGATTCACTTTTACATAATTTCCTTGAGTGTCCAAACATTCAACCGCTTCTAGGTGTCATTTCCACTATAACATCTCGTTTAGTTTTACCTGGGCAAGCTGTAAACATTGCATGGTTTTTCATTAATCCTCCTGTTAAAAACTCTGTATTTATTCATAGACGTGCAATGCCTCTTTTTATTTACCTTTCTACAATGGCTAAGTTGTGTATACATTTAGCAAGAAGAAATGTGTTTAGAAACCAAGGTCCTGTCGATCCTTTGGACATATTTAAAAGCAAGATTTTCACCAGATTGAGACTTGAATTTGAATATCATCGTCTCAATGAAAATTTACATTCTTTTAATATTACTTGGGCTTTTGATGATATTCTTTGTGACACTCATGATGGTCAACTCAATTTTCACATTTAAGATACTTCCCTGCTTTTGTGCATCGCCAGGTTGTGTCATCTTTGAAATATTATGTGATAGGTTTAAGATATGTCTTTCTTGCTGACATTTACTGTTGTCATTCATGACGTTTACTGTTCAATGCCGACGAGCACTTTATAGTGATTTTCTTTTATTTGTATCTTATATTTTCTTTGGTTCCTTGAAATGTAAAAATATCTTTTTACAGTTTTAGTATGTAGGGACCTATGTGAAATAAAGATATTTGAAAACTACTACTACTACTACTACGCATGTGTAGACGTCGTAGTTCTGAGCTCCGCAGTTTTCCTGTTTTTGGAGTCTACGGTTTAGCATCTGTTTCCAATCTTGACTGTTTTTGACTTTATAATTGTCAGTGACAACCCATTTCTACTGTTTGTTGATTTTTGACAACGTTTCCATCAGATTTCTCTGGATTCTCATTCACGGAGCCTTCGGTAGCTCCTACTCCCAAGATGGCGCCGCCTTCCCTGGCGGGAACACCCCGGGCGGGAACATCACAAACTGTTGCCGGTCTCACTAGAAAACAAGGTATTAGATGTGAATCCATCGATGGCACTACAATCGAAGACTACCTCCGAACAATTGCAGCAATAACGGGACCCAGTCACATCATTGCGGCTTCACGAGTTTTTGGATCGGTTATTGTGTATTTCAACTCGGTTACTTGGGTAGAAACCGTGTGTGTTGGTGGATTGCAGGTGAGCGGTTACGCAGTTCATGTTGAACCAGTCATCAAACCGGCGACGAAAGTTGTAGTTTCTGGTGTCCCGCCTTTCTTACCAGATGATGTGCTAGAAAATGAACTGTCACGATTCGGCAAAATCATTAGTAATGTAAAGACCATCCCCTTAGGCTGTAAAACGGAGACACTGAAACATGTCAAATCGTTTAGAAGACAGGCTTATGTTTTACTTGACAACGATCTTCGTGGTGAACTCTATGGACCTACGTCAGTAGAATATGAAGGTAAAATTTACAGAGTTTATTTATCAACCGATGAAATCAGATGTTTTAGATGCCACCAGAAAGGTCATATTCAACGAAACTGTGTTCAACCAAAACCTGAATCATCAAATGCAAATGAGGATGCTAACAATACATCGAACATTAACACCCAACAATCTGATAATGAAAGAGATAATGAAATGCCAGTTGATATTAATGACACCGCCGATGACACCTGTCCAACCGAACCTAACAGCAACCCGAACTCTGATCAAATAAATACAACCGGTACATGTAACGATCAACCTGATGAAGATGCGACAAAAGTTATAACTGATAATGAACATTCACGAGACAACAAGAACTTAGACATCGTGCCAAAAGACGTATACCTGTGCCTGAGAATATGGAACTTTTCAAGCAGGCTCGTACCTCATTCCAGAAACTGGCGAAATTGAAATACAATGATTATGTTGCATCTGTTTCAGCAGATGTCAAGTGCAACCCCAAGCGATTTTTCTCCTTTACTTCAGCTTGTATGAAAGGGACAAAATCGCGTATTCCTGGTACTATAGAGTTGGATGGACATGAAGCTTGTGACGAGCAAGCTCAGGCCGATATTTTCAATACCTTCTTTGAATCTGTTTTTACAAATGATGACATCAATACCATTCCTGAATTAGACACTCAATTACATGATCCTTTGCGTAAGTTCACTATATCTGTGTCAGAGGTGAAGTTGGAACTTTTAGCCCTAAATGAACATAAGGCAATGGGTGATGATAATTTGCCAGCGATAGTTTTGAAAAAATGTGCTGATGCACTTTCCATTCCACTAACTTTCATATATAATCGGTCTATCCATGAGGGAATTTTCCCGACAAAGTGGACGAAAGCTTTGGTTGTACCTATACACAAGAAGGGTATAAAAACTAACGTTAGAAATTATCGCCCAGTGTCCCTTTTGTCAATTGTTTCGAAAATGTGTGAGAAAATGATTTCAAGGCATGTATATAACCATGTAAAGTGTGTTTTGTCTGAACAACAGCACGGTATTTTGCCTGGGCGATCATGTGAATCTAATCTATCTGTGTTGCTTAATGAAGCTCGTATTGCTGTTAATGAGGCAAGACAGTTGGATGTTATATATACAGATTTTTCCAAAGCTTTCGACAAAGTAAATCATAAATATTTAGTTTACAAACTTAGTAAGTATGGAATACAAGACGCCCTCCTTGACTGGTTTAGTAGCTACCTAAGTAATAGATCCCAGGTAGTTAATGTTAAAGGGTGTAGATCAGACCCTGTCTTAGTTAAGTCCGGGGTTCCGCAGGGGTCACAACTGGGACCACTGTGTTTCATTCTTTATTTAAATGATATATTTGGTAATTTTAAATGTGGCTCCTTAGGCTTTGCAGACGATCTGAAGTTGTTTAAGATAATACGTAGTGTGAATGACTGTTCAATGTTACAAGAAGATATCAATTACTTGTCCACATGGTCTGAGAAATGGAAAATGCACCTTAATTATGCCAAAGGTGTAGTACTTCATCTTTCATTGAAAAGATTGCCAATTGAGAGGGATTATAATATTGATGCTCACAACTTGGAGACTGTTTATAGTTACAGTGACCTAGGCGTGACACTAGACACAAAGTTAACTTTTTCAACTCACGTTGTTTCAATTGTCACTGATGCTCGAAGACTACTTGGCATGCTAAAAAGGTTTGGCAAACTGTTGTCAGTGGATGCATTGCTCGTGGTTTACAAAATATTCATTAGAACTAAACTCGAGTATGCATCAGTTGTTTGGAATAGTATTGACAAAGTGTACTCAGACAAACTAGAAGCTGTACAGCGTAACTTTGTTAAATATTTGTGTTATCTTGTAAATGTCAGGTTTGATGATTATTCATATGATGATATGTGTGTTATGTTTAATTTACCAATGCTGTCTAAAAGGCGCACTTATTTTGACCTTGTTTTTCTTCACAAATCAATTAATGCCCTTCTTGATTGCCAACCAATTTTTAATTTACACATTCCTGGGCGATCAACTAGACAAAAACGGACATTTCATGAACCTGGTGGTAGAGTTAAATTTACTAGCAATTCACTTTTTAATCGCATTCCAAAGCTATATAATAGTTTTTATCAATGTCTACCAATTTTTAACATTTCTGTTTCGAGTTTTAAAAGAAAAGCTAAAAGCATTTGCTTTTGAATTTTTACTTTGTCCTTGTTGTGCATGTCATTTGTTTTAACTTGCTTTCTTGTCCTGTAACATCATGTTATTTGTATTTTTTACTAAAATCCTCCTGTAAGTGCGGATGTATATGGTTTTTAACTGTATCATATCTGTGTTGGAGTTCGAAATAAATAAATAAATTAAATAAATAAATAAATAAATAAATAAACAACAACACCAATGTATCTGGAAACAACGAAAACAACACCACCGCAACGAAAGAAGTTACAACAGGTTTTGTTGATCCTGGGAACAAGAAAACAGAGTCAAATAAAGAAATATCTGAAACTGATGAAATCGATGTAAATCACAGAGAAGAAACTGACAACGATTACACTACGGAAGTCGACATGAATAATATCGATGGAGATAGGGTACTAACCCCTACTCCGCCCTTCCCGCCTTCACCCACTTTGTCATGTTCTCAATCGTCTCCACTATCATCACTTCTTCCAAGGCCGTCTCTTCCTCTTTCGGGATTTTCTGACACACCTGTTGATGATGACATTTCAGGCAGCATTTCTTTTTCACCGATGCCATCATCGCAAATCACAGACTCTACTCAGTTACTGAAGATGACAAAGTAGACGATGATGATGATTATGAGGAAGCTGATGACAACGAATCAGTAATATCGGGCATATCTGAAACACCGTCCTACAATGAACTATCTCCAGCTTCAATTGAGGAATTCTTAGAAGAAACGAAACACTCACGTAAGTTTATACAAGAGTGTTTGGACTTCCACCCTAATTTACACGAATTCATGAAAATACTGCTGAAACATAGAATGTCATATCCAATGAATACATCAAAAAATGCTCGCATCTATAAACTCGTTAATAAGATAAAAGTACATATTAGAACCCAGGGCTCGAAATAAGCGGTAGTCCCGCGTCCACAGACTACCAACTTTTCCCTGGGGCTACCAAAGTCCATGAAATGGTAGCCCACATGGACTACCAAAGCCTTGGACATGAAATATTTGGTGTGCGATGTCCGTCACTTTCGGACGAGCTAAATGCAGTCAACATGAAGTTTCATTTGTTTGAAGCAATTATCTTTTCATCTGTAACACGATTGGAACTAATTTTGGATAATTGGATCTGCATATTTTCAAATTTCTCAAAAGTGTTAGGTGCCCTATAGCTGAATGTTACAATATTGCAAATTACTCATAAAAACAAGTGTGTAACGTAAAAAGAAAAGCAGATGAGATAACATTTGTAGATGAAATCGACATTACTTCACCATCCAATTATCCCAAATTAGTTTCAATCGTGTTCTTTGAAGAGTTTTTTCTGGTGACTATTACAATTTCCACTGCTATGTTGTTGTTTTTTCACAAGATGCATCTAGCACTTGATACTAGAATGTTGAGTTGCTTTTCCGTGTGCAGTTTTTGCATGCCAGTTCACACCATGCTGTTGATCGACATACGTACTTGTGTCAAGTTTTAGGGTTTTGATGCTGAAATTTCACAAAACTGTAACTTCTATATCAAGAAATTATGTTATCAGTTTGATTTGAAATAGTAATATAAAACACTGTGTCAGTTAACTGAGTTTCGCTGTCTTTTATCTATGGTTGTCGATCAGTATCAATGTATTACGTTCTGTATAGAGAGACTCGGGTGTAACAAGGCATGCCACTTCATAAAGATCATGAGAATATTTATTTTCTTTACTCAAGTTACAATTTCTTTGGATGTATAAGCCGTTTTTGAAAGTGATAGAAAGTGTTAAAATATACATAAATTAGCATAAATTAAGCGTTCGTGACACATAATATGGGGTTTCTCGAGTTGAAGCCCCTAGTTTTACTGCTATTTTGTGTTGCTGAACCGGGGCTTATACTTGGACGAGTACAGTATCCCTAAACTAAAATATTCATGGACTACCAGCCATCGTCACTGGGCTACCAACTTCAGAAAATGGTAGCCCAAGTGGACTACCAGGGTAAAAAGTTAATTTCGAGCCCTGGAACCACTGGAAAATCGTCGACAACTAATAAACCTTCATCTTCACATTCATAATGTTAAAGAACTCTATTACCTTTCTTATGGTTTTCTTGTCGTGTGTGACATTTAAAACTCGTGGTTGCCGAGACTCTATGAAGAGATTTCAAATGTTTGACTTCTTGAAAAAGTCGATTCAAGCGGACATATATCTCCTTAAGGAAACTCATAGTATTCCTAGTGATGAAAAACTCTGGCCCGTTATTTGGCGCGGGAAATGTATCCTGTCACACAGTTCAACGAACAGTGCAGGCGTAGCAATTTTATTTCGGCCTCGTTCAAGAATTGAAATCATTAAAACATTACAACCTTTACCCGGACATTTATTATATGCCCAAGTGAAAATTGATGCTCATCCAGTTCACATATTTAATGTGTATGCTCACACCAACGCCAACGAACGTTTGCAATGTTTTCAACACTTGGACAATTTACTAAATCACATAAGTGATGACGTCATTATGCTTGGTGGAGACTTAAATTGCACCCTCAACGAACACCTTGATAGAAGAGAATGCCTGGAATCTGATCAACGACCGGTCCGTTCTTTATGTAAAATCATCTCCAGACACAAGGTTAATTGACAGTTGGCGACATTATCACGGTGACTCTCGTAACTATACGTGGCAAAGAAACAATAAATTTGCCCGCCTTGACAGAATCTACATTAATAAATGGATGAAATCACGTATCACCTTCGCTTGTATCCACAACTCATCGAAGACTTTCTCCGATCACTGTCTTGTGAAGCTTACGTTTTCACAGAAACAAAGTCCTCGGCGAAATCCAGTATGGTGCCTAAATAATGAAATTCTAAAAGAAGAACATTATAAACAAATAATAACGCATTTTTGGGTCAACTGGAGACTTCAACAGAACAACTACGACGATTTGGTGAGTTGGTGGGAACTAGGTAAATGGAAAATAAAATTGCTCACACAGCAATACTGTTCAGCCCGAAAAGACCAACACAAAAGGAATAAAACACAACTTTAGAAAGAGATCCAACACCTAGAAGAGAAAATGCTTCAGGACAATGGTCTAATTGATGAATACAATGCGAAGAAAACTTCATTAACAAAACTTGTTAATAGTGAATTGAGGGGCGCAGCTGTTCGAGCCCGTCACCAATTACTGCAAGAGAGTGGCATTCCAAGTCAATTTTTCTACAGTCTAGAACAGGAACGAGGTAAGACAAAACCCATTGTACATCTCAAACGTGAAGATTTTACACTCACAGAAGACCCTGTTGAAATTCTTGATCTCATCTTCAGTTTTTATCAAGACTTATACACACCCGATCCAGTTGACAATAATTCTCAGGATTCAGTCTTGAATAATTTAATGCAGCTGAGTGATACAGAAATCACCTTGATAGTGAAGTTACATATGAAGAATTGACTAACGCTGTTAAGCAGTTATCTACGAATCGCTCACCTGGAATTGATGGACTTTCCAGTGAATTTTACCAAACGTTCTGGTCACTGATTGGTAAAGATTTGCATGCTGTTTTCATCGAATGTCTTCGAAATCGTACACTTCCACTTAGCTGTAGATGCGCTATAATTAGTCTACACCCTAAAACGGGTGATAATACACTGGTGAAAAATGGGAGACCTATAATTTTGTTATGCACTGACTACAAAATTCTTGCCAAGGCTTTATCAATCCGTGTGCGTTCTGTGATTTCTACAATCATCCATGAAGACCAAACCTGCAGTGTACCACAGCGACAAATCTTTGATAATATACACCTATTACGAGACAGTATTTTCTTCGCCAATGACACCAATACTCCCCTAGTGATCCTTGCTCTCGATCAGGAAAAGGCCTTCGACCGAGTACGCTATGATTATCTACTACGAACACTACAATCATTCGGATTTGCCCTCGTTTCATTGATTACATCAGAACTCTGTATACAGACATTAAATCAATGATAATTCGCTTACCGCCCCACTACAAATAAAAAGGGGTATCAGACAAGGATGTTCTCTTTCCGGTCAGCTATATGTTATCGCTCTGGGACCACTATTAGATAAAATTCGTAATGCAAGCGGTATTTCTGGTTTGACTATACCTGTTTCACCTGCTAAAACGACCAACCTGTCTGCCTATGCTGATGATATTGAAGTTTTGATTACAAGAAATGAAGACTTCGGGAAGCTTAAGTCATGCGTAAGTAAGTATGAGAAAGCGTCGAATGCCAAAATTAACTTGGAAAAATCGTAAGGTTTATGGGTCGGTCGATGGAGAAATCGAACTGATAACCCTCTAGACATAAAATGGAATTCAACGGGACTGAAAATTCTTGGTGTTCATCTTGGTAACTGCACGCAATATTCTCGCAAAAATTGGATTGAATTAGTGAATACAGACAAGTTAAAGTACTGGTCAAATTTCTGCTGATGTGCAGCTTGAATAAGCTCTTTCTCTCATTGGTCCATTTTCACTATTCACAGCCACGTATGGAGTCTATTTGTATTGTTTTCATTATATTGGTAAGATTCAGCTACCCAATTGGGTCAGATCTTATTCAGTGCTGCACATTAGCCCTCAAATTTCGCTTCTGCTATGTCATACAGAGGACGGAATTTAGTAGTTAACCAACTGGTTGCTTCCAAACTTCTGCATAGACTTGCCTGTACTGTTCCCACCAAAGTCACCCTCTGGTATTTACAATCATTATTCCTCCGTTTCTTTTGGCAAGGTAGGTATTGGATTCCTGCAGAAACGTTGTATCTTCCCCACAGTGACGGCGGGCAAGGATTCATTCATATTCACACTCGTCTTAAAGCACTTCGACTTGGTTATATACAACGATATCTCTATCAAAGTCATAACCATCCTGTCTTTGCTTTCACTGATTTATACTTTTCAAGAGTTGGTCGCTTCCAATATCGAAAACAACTTCTAGTAACGACAGATGTTGAATTGAACAGTTCAAATATCCCCGATTTTCATCGTAAAACACTCCAATGTTGGAATTCTATTGATAAAGTTCGCCTCGAGACTTCAATGAGTATAGCGGACATTTTAAGTGAACCTTTATTTCAAAATCCATTGATTTGCCATCCTATTCATAAAACACCTTTTAAGATCCCCGCCTTCGTAGATGCTGGAATTACCACTATCGGTGACATTTATCATGTAATGGAAAAGCGCTGGTTTGGATCGGCAGACCTCGTCAATCGCGTCATGATCCGTTCTCAACGAATACTTACTCTCTCGCTAAAATACATTTTCCAGGCTGTTCCTGTTAAACTGAAGACTGTTATACAACCACTTTAATAATCATAACTGGAATGAAGACGTTGACAATAATTACTATTTTAAGTTACGACATTCAAGTTATCTTGAACTACCGTTATACAAAATTAAAAGGGGAGCTCTCTACAAGTTCCTTATCGTAGCCCAGCACATATCTATACTCCCAGACAAACTTGATACAGTATGGAGAAATATTCTCAGTCTCCCTGAAACTATAACACCTAATTTCGTTGCCTGCTACAGTTGGCCTATCACAAAGAAAGGAGGTGATCTGCAATGGCGCATCATACATGGTTCATATCCCAGAGGATCATTTCTATTCAAGATTGGTCTACGTCCAAATCCCAACTGTCCTCTTTGTGATGACAAGGATTCTCTCATGCATGTTTTCATTGAGTGTGTCCAAATTCAGGAGCTTCTCGCTTTCATCGCTAGAATATCATCACGGTTGCTTATCACGGATGAAACAATTCACATATCTTGGTATGTTATTAACCCATCTGTTAAATGCCGTTCATTCTTAAACAAATCAGCAGTGCACCTATTTAATTACATAACCGCAACGGCCAAGATGTCAATTCACGTCGCACGTCGCAACAATATGCGAGGTCTGTCTAATGTCGACCCATTGGAAATTTTCAAGACTCGCCTCCGTGCAAGGATTTTACAGGATTATGAACACTACCGATTGAGTAACAACTTTCCAGCATTTCATAGTATTTGGACAGTTAACAATGCAGTTTGTGAAACTGACAATGATCAACTTCGTTTTAAGTTTTAATTCAGTGCTTTTCACGTTGGATTTTCCTGATTTTTATTTCTTGCAAACAGACATTAGCATTTCACTATTTGTTACGAGACATGGTTTGTTCCCGTTCTCACTTTTGCTAATGTATTGAATTTCAACATTTTTTGCTCGTTTCCATCATCCACATCCCCGCAGCACTCTATCGTGATTAATACGGTTTCAAGAACTCCTGGTACTTATTTTCATTTTGTTTCCTGTAATTATGTATATACATTGTACATTTTTTAGCAACAAATGTAAATAGGGATATCACTTGAATAAATGTCCTATGAAAACTACTACTACTACTACTACTACTACTACTACTACTACTACTACTACTACTACTACTACTACTTATAAAACAATATCACTCACTACAAATCAGTAGAAACTTGTTCTAGTACCCCATTTTGTTGAAAGGTTTAAATATGGTAAAATTCATATTAAGATATCTTTACCAAATTTAAAGGAGTTACAGAGATTGCATATGTACTAACTTACACTACTTACCAGTATTTGGAGCATGTTTTATCTGGAATTCTGTTACTTTTGTTTTAAGGGTATCTTTGCGTAGGGTTGCAAACAACTGTACGAGCAGATCTAGATTATTTTCTCCTATAATGTCACGATCTTTTAAATGATGGAAGACTCCAGACGCACATTCAAGGTTCTCAATCTCTTGATTGGTCAACTGATTTCCTCTGAGTAGGTTTTTCATTTTCCTTACATCATTCTGATCCATGTTGTTTTCTAATTCTTCAAACAGAATGTTGAGTTGGCCGATGGTACTTGTCGGTGTAGCCTCTGCCATGATCAGAAATTACTAGCGTTCACTGATTCTAATTACAATGTCACTTAAGTATGAACCTTATCTTTACAGGGCTCCACAATACCAATGCTATCTTATGGACATCGAATCACTTGCATTTGATATAGCGCAGGAACAAACTATCCGAGGAGCTAGCTCATCAAACCATCAGATAGATTGAATCTGAATAAACAAAAATGCAAATATATCATGCTAGTGTAAGATGAATCTGCAAAAATTGTTTCAAGTTGGTTGTCATATACGCTATAACTCAGGATCTAACATCGACAGACTCACACACTTCTGCACAAACAAAGCGATATGGTTATCTTTCCGATTATTGGCTTTGATCATGTTTAAGCTTTGATGAAGTTACATGTACAATAAAAGTCGCAAGGTAATAACATATATTGACACAAAAGGGTAAGGACTGTCTGATTAATACAAATCTTTTCTGGAATCCTCTGACTTATGCACACTGCACTGACGTAAATTGCTTCACATAACATTTTGTTGACATTCATAATGGAACACTATTAAAAATCTATATCTTTAGAAAAAAAATATTTCACTTTATTGCGTGCTTGTTGCTGTGCATGTCTATGAACACTTTGTTCCTGGAAATATCCTTACAGTCAGTTATGGGCCTCAATTTGATTTAAGTTTACATCATTGTTCAATATCATGTTTTTCCCAGGGTTTTCGTAGAACTTCATTTTAGGGTTCGAAAAGCCAATTCGTGTGATACCTACATGAAAAGCTAAATGCTTTCTATTGAGCTATTAAAATAAGACGTTCAACTAAGAAAGCTTTCTTGCGCTGTAGCCTGTAGACATACGAAAGCGTATTTTTGGTGATGGGACTGTGCATTATTGAACTGTCATGATCAGTTGCCTCGAGCACAGCTAGCACGTTTAGTTGAGTATTTACAATCAAACATCAGCTTCTTAACATACCTGTTAGTTTACTGTATAAATTCCACTAAAATGCTCAAATTTCGAGACGCTTGACTATGGACTTTATACAGCGTATACGTGCATCAATCTGTGTAGCTGGAATTGGAGAAGCTCAACCAGTCAGTGCCGATCCCAATAGCTCTACTCTCGCCATCGACAGCTGTATATTAAATCAGAATAACACTCAGTTTCAAAGTGTTACTGAGAATTACTGATGACACTGTACTGTTCGGAACAAACGATGAGTATGATAAGTTAAAGCCTGGGGCGAAATGGACCGGGATCCAGATTAATGCCAATTTTGGGTGGGCGTTTTGCGGCATGGCTCTACATAATGAGTCTGTTGGTAACGGTTGCTATCGTTCGCATTATCTGCGTAAACTGTTTGCTCTAACACACGCTCGGACTATAGGCTTAGGTACAGCCTTCGCAATACGCGAAAGAAAAAAGAAAGAAGGAAAAAAAATATCAATTTCATAAAAACAGGAACGTGCTGAGTTGATATACTGAAGTTTTTGCTGAGTTGATTTACTGAAGTTTCGGGGCCATGTCATCGTTCGAGAATGATTTGGCTACTGACCGCCATATCTACATACGCCGTCATACGGAATTGGCGCCGTACGTAGTGGAAATAATCATCAAGAAAGTAATAAACATAAACATTAAACATTTTCCGAAGCTGGCAATTTCGTATGTTGAAATCACGAATTACCGATCTGAACGTTTACTGAGAAACATGGCCAGGAAAATGGTAGGAAATAGGTGAACGACGCGACGTCATAGCCGATCGCTCAAAATAAAAAAATAAGTTCACTACATCACGGAAGGATCGAGATTTCCATGAATCTCGCGTACCACGATATCTGTAAGCGATCGAGGTCGGCTGCTCGGTTGCTTTGAGCATGGAGGTAGTAGAGAAGGAGTCACAACTGAGATAATTACGTTTATTACTATTGTGCACCATTGGTTTAATCCCTTTATGTCCATTGTTTGACATCCCTTTCCCGCCATCTGCGTTGCCGACAGTAACTTCGCAACCGAACCGAGTGAAATTAACCTGGGTTTGCTGATGCGACTCAGTTTCTCCACAGTGTCATAACACATGCGCAAAGACTGTAATTGCGTAGCTTGGGTCAAGTGCGTCATGATAGTGTAAGAACCGACACGTTTCGTCCACGAAAAGTGAAGTTACAAGGAATTTAAGTTTTTCATTCTCAAAATCTTGGTAATTTTAACGTCGTTTTTTATATACTTTACATTCGATCGCAGGAACCTTTCCTTGTTAGAATGAAAGTTTTGATCACGAACTTTTCAATCATGTACTGAGTATGGTGCAGCGGACTGCAGCACTGCCGTGAGCGTGGGTTAAACTTGTAGCGTTTCTCGGGTGTTTATGACGCGACGCCATAGGCGACGCTGCGACGCTTTGTTTCAATGCATCGTACATGTTGTCTTTATATCGCGACCATTCATAAAAGTCATGGACGTAGCAGTTAAAAGCTATGCTTTCTTATTTGACCTTATCATTAATGCCAGTACAACATGATAAAACACGGCAAGAACCAAGAACTGGATTTGGAAAAAGTTGGCGTGTTAACAATGCTGCTCTACGATGTTTGGCATTTTTTTGTGATCGCAAGCTATCATCAACTCAGTCTCCGCGCCTTTGCAGATACAAAAGCTCCCTTCCTCAATTATCTGTTCCTCGACCTCTTCAACATCGTGTACATCAAAATCAGTTGAACGACTCGAACTTCCCGACGCGACGCTTGGACACGTGACGCCATGTTTGAAGATCTGTCATTACTGCCGAGGGATGGCCGAAACACCCGAACGACCCCGAACGAACTTAATCTTGTTTCCTAAATCCGAGAAAACGCGTTCGCAAGTCCCGTTGGTGCTAATGGAGTAGTTTGTAAGGCAAACAGCGGCAAAACACATGGTCCCTTTGATCTCCGCCTAGTTGTGACTCCTTCTCTACTACCTCCATGCTTTGAGGGTGACCGCGGAAAACTCATCACGAGTTATGTTATTTTCGGAGCAATGGGATGAACCACGGACTGGGTTCATAGATATCTTCCTTATTGAAGAAATTAAAGTCCCACCTTTGTCGAAATCTTACGATGTAGAGCCAACTCAATGAGCCGATCTCGGACACACGTATCAATAGGCCTACGCCTGTAAGCCTTTCAAAGAAGATCGGGTGATGACGCTCACTTGCTAACCTTTAACTGACATTGACAAATACTCTTTTGATGTCCTTACAAGCTTTGTTTAATTCTCATAACAGAAGTCCAAACGTTACTGGGGCAACCGGTATGTCAAAACCTTACCAACCCTCCGAACACGACATGTCATTGCCATGTGTGAGAACACGTGTACATATACACAAACCATACGGCCGTTTTCAGGGCTAGTATTTATATCAAAAGCGACTGTAGCGTACCGGTACTTTCGGCCGTAGATTTGTGGAGCTGTTCAAAAAAGTGGCTCTCTTAGACTGACTGTAGTTTAATTGATCATGCAGGCTACCGCCATGCTTTTAATATTTAGTTGTTTTCGATGTCATCGCAAACTATGGACTCTGCCTGCAGTTCTGTAAAATACAGTGTACACACTTTTCGCAAGGATACATCGTACCGGTAATGACTCTTCTCTTGCTAAGTCACGACCGAAAATGGCTCACTTTCGCGATGTCATTGTATCATAAACGCTTGTTAGTAAAATAGTTTATTACAACCACGAAGTTTTCATCCTTTGTGCACGCAAATATACATGTATTTCTAAGCGTACACATGGGTTGTTCACATCGTAATTGTTCTCGTATGCACAGCAAATGTTTGACCAGTTTACACTTCAGTGCACGTCACTGAATGATTGACAATTGTTTGAATCACGGAACGACTGTTACCTGGGGGCCATTTCCTTTGTTACGAAAGCGATTTTTCCCCTAATCGTCGTACATTCCAGCTTTTGGCCAAAGGATTTTTGACGTGGGCACTATACGGTCTAGGCCCTGAGAACCGTATAGTGCCCACGTCTATGAATATTCAGCGTGAACGAGGGAGATAAAACTACAAAGACTGTTTCGGATAAGGCTGGCAGGAACGCAAACAAATTATCTCGACTTTATCCCTTATTCTACACTTGGCTCTTCTAAGTATTTCTCTGCACTCCCACCTGACAAGTCCACAGCAACTAGATTTTCGGTAGTTTCACCTAACGATGGTCCATTGTGTCATTTGAGTCGAACGGATACTAGCAAACCATCAAAAGTGCATGTTATGTTGTAAAATATGTAAGTCACCATGTTTATGGTCGCCAATGAAAATAAATGCGTTGAGACACACGATAATTTGAGTATTTAACACCCCCTCTAAAGTCCCTTAAAACTACGGCTATACGTGAACGCGCTCGCTGTCATCCGCTCTAAGCTGATAGTATAGCATCGTGGCATTACTCGTCAGCGACGACTGTTATGGCATGGAGGTAGTAGAGATCTACTGCCTCCATGGTTATGGTTACGATCATGTCGATCGGTACGACATGTGTCAATGGTCCTGTTCATGATCAGGCTACTTGAATGACCATAAAACTGATGTTTTCTCAGTTATTATGGACAAGTGTCCTGCATACACAGGGGCAGAACATTCCGGTCGATGGGATAAACACTCAAACAAAAATTGACGTACTTCGCCTGTTTGTAAGCGCAAGCG
>LD353058.1:30096-42351 GCA_001465055.1 Ptychodera flava
GGAGGACATCGCGACATTGCACTTTAATTTTATATGATATCCGATATTTACGGCCACTAGACTAATACAATATCGAAGTTAGATTGGCCTAGCTAGATCTAAAAAGGACTGAAATCTCTGATATATATCGGATATTTACTTGCGAATTAAAAGAATCTAGTATCGTGTAGTATCGAAGCTAGAGTCAGTCCTTGGAAGTCGGGTTTGGCCAGAACTGTGAGGTGGTGAAATCTGCGATATATATCATCGGATATTTACTTGCGATTTGACAGAATCTAGTCTCGTCTATCGAAGCTATAGAGTCAGTCCTTGGAAGTCGGGTTTGACCAGAACTGTGAGGTGTTGAAATCTCCGATATAGGCCTATATCGGCTATTTACTTGCGATTTGACAGAATCTAGTCTCGTCTAGTATCGAAGCTAGAGTCAGTCCTTGAAAGTCGGGTTTGGCCAGAACTGTGAGGGGTTGAAATCTCCGATATATATCGGATATTTATTTGCGATTTGACAGAATCTAGTCTCATCTAGTATCGAAGCTATAGATTCAGTCCTTGGAAGTCTGGTAAGACCAGAACTGTGAGGTGGTGAAATCTCCGATATAGGCCTATATCGGCTATTTACTTGCGATTTGACAGAATCTAGTCTCGTCTAGTATCGAAGCTTGATTCACCTAATTTCCCGATAAATATCGGGTAAATATCGGAGATTTCTCAGATCTGGCGTGCCGAGGCACAGGGGAAGTTATTCTAGTATCGTCCAGTATCAAAATTTGTGGCGAAGGGAAATTCGTCTTTGTGTGACGGATGGATAGACAAGCAGACACGATGTGTTCTGTAATTCTGCTGCAACACACGTCACTTTATCCCGTGGTTCTCATAGGTCTATAGGCCTACACCAAAGTTAAATGTCAAAGTTGGCATAAAATTAACAACGGAAAGGTCAGATTTGCATATTATGGCTTCAGTAAACTCACAAATAAACTAATAGATAAACTGACGCTGTGAAATCGTCATTAGTATGCGTATAGAGAACCCTGGATAATAATTTAACAGGAAATAAACTTCATCTGTTCTGCATTATTTCTGTCGGATTTCCATTCCCGACAATATTAGAGTCCCCAAATCGCCGATAAAAATCGGATCCAGCGCGCCGAGGCCCAAAGGAAAGTCATTCTAGTATCGTCTAGTATCGATATTAGAGTCCCCAAATCGCCGAGAAATATTTATCGGGTAAATATCGAAGATTTCACAGATCTGGCGTGCAGAGGCACAGGGGAAGTTATTCTAGTATCGTCCAGTATCGAAATTTGTGGCGAGGGGAAATTCGGCTTTGTGTGACGGATGGATAGACAAGCAGACACGATGTGTTCTGTAATTCTGCTGCAAACACGTCACTTTATTCCGTGGTTCTCATAGGCCTATAGGCCTACACCAAAGTTCAATGTCAAAGTTGGCATTCTAGTATCGTCTAGAATCGATATGCCTAGAGCGATTACATAGGTGCTCAACTCAAGTCTGAAGTTGTACAAAAAGTGGCGTCCAGGACCCGATAAACAAGATGTTTTAATTACAGTGGGGGTGTCCTTGATAAATTGAACAGCGTTTCTGTCCAATCACTGGCCATGCTTGGTTCAGGCGTCAAATTTAAAATTCATTATATTCAGTGGGTATTGACACACACGCTTAGTAACTCATTAAGTCGGCATTAGCTCTCGCAGAAATTCCTATGGCAAAAAGCTGTCATGTAATTTTCAAATGCTTTGTGAAACTTTGCGGATGCCTGTATGGCCTACGTGTTTATGAAACAGTCGATGTTTATGGTATGCCAATAATGTTTGTTTGAGAATCGCTTCGGCTGATTTTCACGGAGCGGTCTACCTTGCTGTTGCCAGTTGTCACTCAAGCGCCATTATGGATTTTCGATGAGTTCGGGGTCTTTTATACCCCGCACCGGGGTTTAAAGACTTCGACACGGAAATATTGTGCGAGAAGCGAAGCAAACTTCCCTTACGACAGACTAACATTATCGGCGCAAGTATTCCTGGGTACATCCTTGCTCTAAACTTTTGTCTTTGTTGGCGGTAATTTCCAACTTAAAAGTACCACTTCAATTTTAGTAGTTATTTTACGTGTTGTAAAATTGTAAAGTTATTTCCCCCGAAGGGATTATTTCTCCGGTATCAATAAAGAAAAGCCTGTTAGTTTTGTGATCGAGAAAAAGTTCGTAACGTCGCTGTTTCCCGGTATGAACAGCGTACCGTTGACCTCATTTACCGTGAAACGAAGTCATGTGAGTTACAGGTGGCGGGACTCTTTGTGAGCATTACATTAATACTCTATTTGAACAACCATAGCCCCTGGAAACAGACCTCTGAAAGATACCAACGTTCTGTCGCATAGGCAAGCGAGATGCAAACAATTTTCGCTCTCCGTATAAAATTATGAAATAAATTCAGTGTGAGTATCAATATTTATTTGCAAAGCTTGCTCGTCAAGAAAGATTTACATATCGTATTTTGTAGCAATCGAAGTTTAAAATAGTAACAAGGTTTAATTTCCATATATTGAGACAAAATAAATTATAATAAACAAGAAACATAACAAGACATTTATGAGTTTTTCATGATGTGAAAATACTTGATACATCACATGATTCCATAGGATTTGCGTAAATGTCCATGGCAAGGGTAGAGGTGTCTTCGTCTCGGCACAGATGTTTTTTTTGCTATTTTTTATTTATTTCAATACGTTTGGCTATGATATGTATTGCCAATAAAGCTTTATTCGACCAATCTCTGTGTCGTGGTCTCATCTTAGCATTGGTTTTGTAAAGAATTATTTTTCTCCTTCACTTTCATGGATTTGCGCTTTGCCAATCATACGCGAAGTTTTTTCACTCTGTAACGTCTATATCCGACGCTTTTGATTGCCTAATGCGCAAAAGCAAGCAAGGTTAAATTATCCTGTGGACGCTGTCATCAGATTATCACCGAATACCGCTGCGAATACCGCTAACAATGTCAACAACGAACGCACCAGCAAGGGCATTACAATTATAGCGTTCATTGTTGAATGTCAAAATTAATCAGGTGATAATCTGATGACAACGTCCAGGGATTAGTAGTTGATCCTTGCTTGCTTTGGCGCATTAGGCAATCAAATGCATCAGGTAATAGACACAACACAGTGATAAAACATGTTCATTACCTTCCTATAAACTTCGCGTAATATTGTCGAAGGACAAAGACATGACAAAGTAAAGGAGAAAAAACTCATTGCAAAACCAGTGCTAAGATGAGACCAAGACACCACGGTGTTTGGAAGTGTAAATCTTTATTGGTAGTGGTCAAACGTATTAAAATAAAACAAACAATACTGACAATAACAAGAAAAAACCTCTGCTATGACCAAGACACCCCTATCCCCCACCTCTTTAAGAACGCTCTATGAGTAGTCTTGCTTTTATACACAAACGACTACGCTCGTTATCCATTGATATGTAGATTTTCTGTAAGTGGCTTATTATTAGCGAATAATGTGATTTGCATTTTATAATAATTGTTTACACAAGTGTCATGTACGTAAAAAACATCCGAAGACTGGTCTTTCTTCCTCGTACAAATGCTGCGATGTTTTTGGTCAAAATTTTCACTATTTTATGCACATTGTAAAAGGTGTGTGTGATATTTTAGAAAATCTAGATGGATTTCTATAATGCGACTATTTTCCGTTCGGTGAATGATCCCTAGTATAACACTTTCAAAAGCCTATAACAAAGATACATAACAGATAAAAGCAATCTCAGGCATTCCGTCTGAGCTCACATGTTGTCAGTAGTTGCTGCAATGTCCAAGGGCTTTGAGTCATGAGGACTAACTCCATAATTATGCTGTTCAAAAGCCATGGTCCCTGTGATAACTTTTAAAAGTGAATGTTACTTGTTCACACATTCCGAAAAAATACCACAAGACGCTTTACGTTTTGAGCTCCCAGTCACATTTTGTCTTTTTCCAGGCTGTCCGATTCTTGGCGTTAGAGCACATGCTTCAGGTATCCATCTTTGATCAGAATGGTATCGCTCATTTTAATTTTTCAAGTAAGAATTTAAGTTGAAATATAAACACCTTACTTCGCGTTTAATTGTGATTTCAATGATACTGTGAGATGAATCTTTAGCAATATCAATACCGTCATCGACATCAACATCACCGCCAACGACGACAACAACAACATAAACATATAATTAGAATAAATGATAAAAGAAATTAAGAAAACATTTATGACAAAAATTAGCAGCAACAGCACCACCACCACCACCAACAAAGTCAAAATTAATCATAATCATAAACGTAACCAACATCACCAGCATAGGGAGGAGAAGAAACCGAAAAAGATAAACGTCATATAAATCACGTCTTTTTACGATTATTTGTTTATTGTTAGAGTGATTGTTTGTAAATTGTCTTTCCTTAAGTTTTGATATGAGTGTATTGCAAGGATAGTAATGCAATTTCTAGTACTTGTTATTATATCCTTAAAGTTGCAATATGGATCAGAATTGACCTTCATATTTCGAAGATTTAACTTTGTAGAAAAATTCATAACAATTTCATTTGCAGATTCGACCATTAACAGGAACATGGGGGTGGCTCTAATTCGAGTAAATTGATTTAATTACCGAATAAATTGCTGTTTTGGTACGTACTGTTTGCGAGAGTAAAGCACAGAATTTGAAACGTCATTTTTACTATTTGAATATGTACGCATGCGTATTTGATGTATGGTAACGGTTTATGAAATTGCAACATCGTGTCAACATGCCTAGCTAGCCTTCCCCCGGGCCGGGCAAGCGGTTAGGTCTCTGCCCGCGCCCTGGGTCTCTGCTGACTGATTCAGACAAGTAAAAATGGTAGAAATTAGCCAAAAATGTCGGCAAAATAAACATTGTTTGGTCAGATCGAAAGATAGAACCAGAAAAAAGAGTGACACGCGACTACTGCACCACGTCAAGGAGGCAGACTGTGTCTACAGTTTCTCTCGAAAACACCAACGTCGCACTGTTTGATGATCAACTTCGCTAGCCAGCAGTGTTTCCTCGGGGAACACCGACCTACCAACACCGTGGCCGTGCGGGCCCCACGATTTGTTATGTGAACCGGGCCATAGTCCCCCCGCAAGGAAATAACTTAGATCTGTTAGCATTCATTGATAATCTATATCCTTCAGGTCAAATATGCATTTTTCGGAAATAAAGAAAAAACTGCAGTCTAATGGCATGGTCTCATTTACGACGCGTCGATCGACGCGCTGACATGGCCATGCAAGACCAGACTGAGGGGCAAGACAGTGGCGGATGATACTGAAGTGGGCGAAGCTTTCAAATAAATATAGCGTGCAGATACCTCGCCTTTTAATATCAAAATTGTAAAAACATGCAACTGGGAGAGGATTGCGGAAGCGCTGTCAGGCACGCGGTGAACACAACGGTGTACGTGGTCTGGACGCTCGATCGATCGAACGTACACAGTAGGTGCAAACGGCGCGGCACTGACGTACATGTATATGGGTGAGAAAAATCAATTACACGATCTTTTGTAGAGCTGTACTTTAACATATCGATATAATTATATTTCTGAAACATTGTGATGCTACCAAAGTTAGGTAAACGCAAAATTTACAATGAATTATCATTGTATTATGTCAAGTTCTGTCAGAGTGACAACATTGCCCCTCGTAGGTGCACTCTATGGAGACGTCATCACTCTCGGTGGTATTTGTCACGTGCACAGCAGAAAATGCCAATGTTTTTGTTTTGAAAGTTTGTTTACAAAACAGCTTTTGTAGGCGGCCGCAAGGTATCAAAATGAACGTATTTGTGTGTCGGGATTGGTAAGAGGCTTAGCTAAGAAGAGTACTTCAACGTGGTATGGTCTATTTGCTTTAGTTTTACGAAAAAAAAATCGGCAATTTTGATCCATATTGCAACTTTAATACTTTACAGATTATTTCCAATGATTTCTTTTTTCGATTAGGCCAATGTATAGTGTGCGAAACGTCGCATGAGTTGTGCAAAAATTGCACTGTCTGTTGATATATATTCCTCCCCGCTCCTCTTTACTTTTCTTAATTGACCTCTGATATGATATACTTGGGACTACTTTGAACGTGTCGAAGTGTTTCGTTAAACTTTGTCACGCTCTGACGTTCACTCACATTACGATTGACCTGCTTCCATCGGACCTATAGTACAACATTACTGCTCATCGATTGAGGGTGCCTCCTCAAAATTGCACTACTTGTCGGTCTGATCATCGGAGACGGACTTCTTCTGATGTAATGTTTCATCCTCTGAAGATTTCAATATGTTGAGGTTCGTTTCTGTCCCCATTTTAATAGACATGTGCTAATCACAGCGTAAAATTTACTCGCTTACACTAGTTGACATTTGTAATAGAATATGGCATTACTGTAACTGTGATAGGATATCATGGGCGCATATAGGCATATCATGGGCGCATATAGGGGTAGGCAAACACAAAACATCAAGACAGGCAATTGCCCTAGAAGCCAATGATTCTTTGTCACTCCAAACGCGTGACAAAGATGCTTCCCCTGGTCTAAGAGTGGCGATTACGGCCTTTCAGCAATTCTTCCCCGTACTAGTTAAGTACTTTTACAGCGTTTGATTTATTTACCTGTGCTTGAGATTTCAGCATCCTGAGAAAATAATACACCTCAACCGTAACTATATGTCGCGAATTTCTGTATCACGGCTGGAAATATCACAGGGCCAGAAGACATAATTAGTCGAAAGTTTATGGTATTAGTGTAGTTATAACTTGCATATTGCCGATAAGCAAATGTGATATTTCTGTCATAGTGCTTCCAAAAATACTTCTAAATACTTAAAATCCTATACGATGTTCAGAATCCGTGCTAAATTCGCGAAGTTGGAGTATACACACAATGTGTGTACCGTAACACCCGTTTCACTGCATTTCTTCGCTGTCTGCAAATATTATTATCTGTGGGAATATGACCACGTCTGACAAAGGATTCACCAGACGAAGTCTTAATACTACAAAAGCCTACTGATAAAAATGGCTACATACACTTGAATGAGAGACAGTGCAATATCGGCGTGTAGTCCAGTGCCGCGAAATATTTCTGTTGAAGGTAGAAAGGTCTGTGATTTGGGAAGGCGAGGTGCTCCGTTCATAAAGCAGTTTTGCCGGGGAAAGTCTACGACTTATGATAAAGGCAAATAATGGATTAAACAGATTGTCTCACAATACACAATCTCCGGTTTGTAGAATAAACAGTGATAGAAAGCGCTGCCTCAAAGCTTTAAATCTTAGATGGAATGTTATCAGAGTATCTATAGTAAGAAAATAGATTAATAAGGACGTAGTAAAAGAATATATTTTCCGCCATTGTTGATAATAGGAACAAGACCAACATTCGTCCAAAAAGCAGCTCACAGATGTTCAAATAGACTAATTTTCTTCAGTACTGCTTCTTGATCTGCACGATTTACGACTTCATTGTAGTAATTGCAGCTTGTTACCACAGTAACCATACTGATCTAAAACACGCTTGTTAGTTGAACCATCAATACATACTTTAGCAAAGCTTTATGAATCTTTGTACAACTTTGTAGCATGAGGTCACGCGACTGCTACAAGGAGAATGCTGTATTTTACTTTGATGCGCGTGATACTAATGTTGGGCGGTGCGCTAAATACCACAGACAGTACGAATTCTTTTGATACTAAATATCTCAGATTGAGGTCCAGTGACGTCACCACCACATCTCAGAAATTAACACAGTCACGACCGACATTTCATCTTCACCACCCTTACGGAAAGCCAAAGTCTACAATAGACGAGAGTAGAAGACGGTCTGCTGTAGACTTTATGTAGATCTACATCATGGTTTTCTAGATGAAGACCAAAAGTAGTTTGTCTACATGAAGCTTTATCTACAGATATTGTACACACCAGACATGACATGACATGTCTACAATTTTAACTACCTTCATCTACGCTTGATCTACACTTAATCTACCATCCAATCGAAGGGAGTTTCATCTACAAAGTTCACTTAGCTAAACAAAGGCTCATCTACTTCTACTTCAAAGCACCATCTTGTCTACATTTTATCTACAGCAATGTTTCTTGCTGTATGCACAATGTCCAACAATCCAATCCCTTCAAATTCTATGATTAGCAAACTGCAGGCTCCATGCAGAAGGCATCAGTAAAAGACAACATGTTTTACCTTACATTTGAATACATACTGTACAGCAATAGAAAGAAGAAATCGGTGAATTAATTTTTTCACCAAAAGTCACTCCTGTTTAACTCAAGGAGCACAAATGCAATCAATCAATCAATCAATCAATCAATCAATCAATCAATCAATCAATCAATCAATCAATCAATCAATCAATCAATAAATCAATCGATCGATCGATCGATCGATCGATCGATCGATCAATCAATCGATCAATCAATCAATCAATTACTTTATTCATCCCAAACACTGGGCAATAAAAATGGTGACCTAGAAAACTTACACGCACGAACGAGAAATCTACAAAAGAGAAATAAATAAAAACAAACAACAGACAGACACTGGATAAAAAGCTTGACATCATTTCTTTTCATTTAAAAGCCACACTGCGGTTGGAATAAAAGAATGTTTGCGCCTATTTGACCTGCAAGCCGGGGACTGAAAACGCCGACCGGAAAGAAGTAAAACAAACTCTGAAGATAAATTGACCAATTGCAGGATTGTTTCGAAACCACAGAATTGGATGTTTTCTTTATAGCTGTGGTCAGGATGCTGATTTATTACATGCCTCATATATCGAACGTCGCGCGCTCCATATGATTCAATTGTAACTCGCCGATGATGTCGCGGGCCGCATAGTCATAACTGGATTGAAAGTGAACCGGAACTATTTTCAACTTGAAAACTTTTGGATGCAAAAGTCTTGAAATTTCATGTTTTGCATAGAAAATCTGAAAATTTCGCATAAAATATTGATAAACCGCATAACAGTAGTTTAAATATATCAATGCGCCATTCGATGATGAAAATCGTTCTATTTTTAACCGTTTTTCGTCTAAAATGAAAATACAGCATTTGACTATATTTTGCCAATAAACGTAAATATATTTGGTGCAAAATGAGTAAGAGAGGCATGTAATAAAAACATTATAGCCCAAACATTAGACTATGTACCCTCGGGGAAGGAGACCATTTGCCCTCCTGACGTCGGGCAAATGGTCACCTACCCTCGGGCACATAGTCCCATGTTTGGGCTATAATATATATTACTAACAGACACATTTTCGTTTTACATCAATTTTTTCGATGTCAGTATAATTCCTGTCAAAACTGTGCATATTTATGCAAATAACAAACCGTGGATAAACAAAGATTTAAAACACCGTTTGAATAAGAAAAAAATGTCATTCCTAAAAGGAGATCAAGTCAGCGTCAACACATTTATGAAAGAATTTCGAAGTTAAACTAGAACTGCGAAACTTGAGTATAAAAGTAAAATTGAAAACAAATTTACAGGTGGTAATGTCAGGGAAGCGCGGCAAGAATTAAATGTAATTATGGGAAGGAAGCAACAGCAGCAAGGTATACAATGTATTGATCCGATTATGTTTGCCAATGAATTGAATATTTTTTATGTACGTTTTGATTGTGATGAAATTTGCCATAATCTAATCCTGTCCCCTGTTAAGTTCGAAATTGATGAACATGCAAGGAAATGCCAAGAGGATTTGACCGTTTAACCTCGCTGTTAATTTTATGCACGAAATTACAATAACAATGCTTCGTCGAATGACGCAGTGGCTTGATGGCTGGATCGCCATGGGTATAAGGGGAGAAGTACCTTCCCGATGGTGATAAGTAGTGCGGATTACCGTCGCCTAGGTGACTGGCGTACACGCGAAATAGACGAATAGAACTTTGCCTTTAATACTCCTTTATTTCCCCGTATGATCGACTTTACTATTACGTACATTTGGTCACAGGTCACCCAGAAAAAAAGAGTGGGTTCTACTGTGGAGGTAATACTGTAGGTGACACGAGGACTTCAAACGCACGATGGTACAAACAACAAGTGTGGCCGTCCGCGTCCCGGGGCTGTTCTCGGAGCGGGCCGTTTTTCTCTAGTTTTCCGTCAATGTTTTCCACCATGGACAAATGGTAACAATTCTGAACGAAAACCTAAATTATCTGCTTGTCAACGCATTTTGTGTCAGTGCCGCCGGTCACGCGCACCACCCAAAAGTTTGACCGTCACTTAATATCGAAAAGTATTCAAAGAAACGGTCCTTCTAATTACTGCCCGTCCCTGCGCGTCATTCTTCTAGCACTGCCCGTCACGAAATTGGCCTATTCAATACAGTAATAGGTCGATATCTTAATATTCCACAACATTTACTTGTGATATTAACTCATAAAATCATAGTCAAGGCCCCCAAACCCCCGATTTACGACCCGATAGTTATGTCGCTGACGCTGATATTCACCGGTGGTTGCCTGTGTGTGCGTACATGGACAGTCTGCATAGCCCTCGAATGTGGTCTCGATTTTGATTAAAACTTACAATTTAGGAGTATATATTAAAACTGATGATTTATGTTTTCACATGGATTCACAAAAAATTTCGCCCTGGTGTTCATTTTTGGCCGAGGAATTACATCTACCCACTCTTTGCAGTATAGTAAGCTTATGGGGCAAGTAAACATGGATGGCCGGTGCGATTCAACGATCAGCCCGTATATCAGATCGAAAGTCAACAATTTTGCGGCTCGGACTATGATTTTATAAGTTTTTTATAAAAAGTATAAGGCGCGGGGTATTATATATTGACTGATTACTGTAGCTATAGATAGGCTACATTCAGGACGGGTAGCGACGGGCAGTAATTAGTAGGCAAAACAGGTGGTTTTCACCTTGGGCAGAACTCGGTGGCATGATACTGAACATTAATAGTAAGCCTGTCACCTTGAACGTAATACTGTAGGTGAAACGAGGACTTCAAACGCACGATGGTACAAACAACACCACAAGTGAAACGTACACATAGAAATACACACGTTCATACGCTTTGCCCACCCGGGCCACGCGATTGAAATATGACTGATACTGCCGGATAGTGTTAATTGGGTCGGTAAACAGTCAATTAATAGTTTAATTGACTACCTGGGTGATTGGCAGTTCGTGTCTAACGACGTCATATGCAAAGCAGGCCAAAAGACAAAAGCCCCCAAAGATATTGACAGCTGGCCAGGGGTTAACATGAATACGTAATGAATCTTCACTACGCAGAAATCGCAGTGTCAAGCCCTTCTTAACCGGTCAAATCCTCTTGGCATTTCCTCTCATGCGTTGTCAAAGTTGTCAAAGTTCTGTCACATGTTAACCCTCCCATGCCCCTGGACCTGATGGTCTTAGGTAAATGTTTTAAAGGAATGTGCATATCAGTTAGGTCCGATGGTTACCCGTCTTTTTTAATTATTTCTGGATATCCATGCTGTTCCGCGTATATGGAATGGAAGACATCAACTATTATACCAGTGCCTAAAAACGGATGCTAAATTGTTAAACGACTTTAGGCCAGTAGCTCTGACATCCGTTATATGTAAATGCATGGAAAGGATTATACGTAATAGGCTCACCACGTCTCTGTCCGCCGATCGTATGGACCCGCTGCAATTTAAGCTAAGAGAGGAGTAGGAGATGCAACCTTAACACTTCTCAACTTAATTACGAGTCATATGGATTCCACTGGAAATTTCGTTCGAATCTTGTTTACGGACTTTTCGTCAGCATTTAACACAATACAGCCTCATGTTCTGCTCAAACGCCTTGTTGATTTGCAAACCAACACAGCATTTATTCTTTGGATTAGATCATTTCTATGCGATCGGCCACAACGTGTAAGCATACAAGGTCATCTTTCGAACGACTTGATTTTAAACACGGGGGCTCCCCAAGGCTGTAAACAAGGAAACAGAACATGTCGCGTGCTCAAAGAATCGCGATAAACAAGCTTGCAAACAATAGGCTAATTACAATAAAACCCTTCGACAAGGGTCGAGGCATCGTCATTGTAAATACAAAAGATTACGTACACGAATGCGAAAGACAATTACGCAACACTCAGTATTATACACAACTAGACAGTGACGACACAGAACAAACAGTAAACAAAGTACACGAAC
>LD353058.1:43392-55178 GCA_001465055.1 Ptychodera flava
ATGATGACTTTACTAAAAAAGTCGCTTTCTTTAGAAACAAACTACTCGACAGAGAATACACAAACAACGAAATTACGAATATAACAGACAAAATAAACCACAGTATTTGTAATACACTAACAAACCGTACAATTACACGTAAAGAAACAGCAAACAAACTCATCTTCAGTACAACATACAGCCCCTACATAAAAACAAAAGATCTTAAAGCAATTCTTTTGAAACATTGGGCTGAACTGGAGAAGGACTCAACTCTAAGGAATCTATTTCCAGAATCACCAATCATTGCCTACAAGAGAAACAAAAACCTAAATTATATTATATCATGCTACCATGCGCCATTCTGATTGGACGAGAGCGATGCTAAAATATTGTTTTAGCACTGATAGCGATGGTAAAACGGGCCCCTTAACCAGCATCTTTGAAAATTGCCCGGTCGGTGCATTTGAACGATGTGGCTCTGAACTTAATCCGAAACAGTCCGCTGTGTTTCGAAGACCGAGTTCGAGTTTCAATACAGAGATAAAGTATGGTTCTGTAACTCACCTCTTGGTGAAAATAAGCGGTCTATGATGAAAGAAATCTCCGAAGCAACACATTTATTTTGGTATGATGATGTACAAAATTGTATAGGGTAAAACAGCGCACTGTGTAGTTTGCTTGATCGATTCAGCAGGAGTCGAGACGCGACATACCGCTCTTTAAAACGAAGCTACTACTAGTATTCGTTCATACACAAATAAATTGAAACTTCCTCACAGTAACGGTACGTCAGATATTCCTTCCTAGAGTTTGGGCTGTAACAGACCAGGGTGTTCTTATGATGTAGCCCAAGAACTTGAAGAAGTTCAAAATAACAATGCGATCATTCCTGGCTACTGCGACGAAAATCGCTGTGTCAGCGTCCAGCTCTCGCTGAATCGGGCAACACACTCTGCTCGCATATTACAACTGTTCATACAGTCGCCGTAATCCATGTCTGGATTATTTCAAAACTGCACGTTTTCTGGCACAAATTATCTATCCAAAATATACATAAAAAATAGAACCTGTAACCTCACTGCACCGCCTCCTCTGTCTGAATGTTACGACGGTTGGCGCACACCGGACTGACAGTGAATGAGACAAATCTATTTTTAGTGTACTACGCCAAAAAAGCCAGAGCGCTATTGTTTTTATGTAAATTTACGAAAAAAATTGTTACTTTTTCTTTTGCTTTGAACTCTTGACCCATTTCTGTGTCTGAAGCAGTTAATGAAATTTTGATGAACGTAATGCGTATGTTATTGTAGGACATTGTGTTCGTGTGTTGTCAACGTAATCCAAACTTATAAAAATGCTCGGTCTCGGGCGATGATTTTCCGACGTTCGATCTCTCAGACGTCCGTTTTCTGCATTTTGGGCTGAAACTGACGAAAATGCCGGACCGAGACGACAAAGACACACAAGTTGATATAATATAATAGCAATAACCCCCTTCGCAGTCGGGTATACACTCGATTTTGGTACAATTCGCTCCATATACCACTCGCCTATCGGCTCATGCTATATGTCGTGCATTGTACCAAAATCTCGTGTATACCCTCCTGCGGCGGGGGTTATTGCTTAAAGACACACTAGTCAAAACAAAATTCACAGAAGTGGAGAAACAAAAAACAAACAAACCAGACCACCAAATGGACTCACAACGAGACCCAAACATTGATATTCTTGCCTCGCTATTCGATGAGCAAGATCACTAAAACACATTAAAATAAATTTTCACAAACACAAACAAAGGAAAGAATCTACATTGCGACTGATGAGAAAGCACACTCGGGTTTCGAAACGCTAGCGTCAAAGGGCCACTCTATCAACTTTGTAACACCATAGGTCCGGCTGCGTCTCGCCATAAGCTTTCCCCACACAAACAAAACATTACCGTACACACTAATCCAAACTTCCCTACAAATATCCGAGGCGAAACAAACATTTTTTATTAACACAAACTATCGGATAAGAATGTAGGAACACATTTTTGAAACGAACCAAACACAAACTCGACACAAAAACATTTTGGATAGTTAGGTGGGGAGCCTCTTTCACACTTTATACATACGTACTATCACCCGTTCTTTTCTCTGTTTATACAAATAATTAAGATGTAAAGGTCATTCTCACTCTCATAAAATTTGCTGATGACATGGCCTTAGTTGCACGACTAAAAGACGAATACTCTCTTAGTGGTTATTTTCTATTCATAGATTATTTGAAGTCTTGGTTTGACCAAAGCTTTCTTGATTTAAATGTCGGTAAAAATAAAGAACTTTGTATCATGGGAGCACAGAAGCAAGTTCTGGGCTCATCACTTCGATCGTTAACTATAGATGGAAAACAAAGAGTGTCACTTTTTAAATATCTTGGTGCCACTTTAGATTCGAAATGTCGTGTTACGGACAACGTTGAATTTATTTGTAAAAAAGCACAGCAGCGCTTATTCCTCCTCAGGAAACTGAGAGGCTTTAATATCAGCAAGAATATTTTAGTAACTGTGTATCGTTCGCTTGTTGAGAGCATCTTAACGTTTAATGTTGTATCCTGGTACGGGAACCTCTCAGTTAAGGACAAAATGAGATTAACACAAGTCGTCAATTTGGCAGGAAAGATTGTTGGCATAAAACAACGGCAACTTTCAGTAATATATTACCAATCTTTGAAGAGGAAAGCCATTCATATCCATCAGGATCAAACACATCAACTCAGCAAAGAATTCAAAATCATCCCGTAAGTTCGACGACTTAAGGTACCTTTTGCGCGCAAAAACTTGTACAAAAAGTCTTTTATACCTTCAGGTGTGGCAGTTTTAAACTCGGACTTTTATATGTGTTTTTTATTGTAAGTCAGGAGCTTTTTGGTGCCCAAAGAAAATTTTCCATTTTTGTGCATGCGTGTTTCATTAACGACAATACAGTAATTTGAATTGAATTGAATTGAATAAAACGTGGGTTTTACATGATATTATAGAGTGAGCCTTCCGGAGCAAATTTCTCTCGGGTGTACCGATTATGTTGGAGCATATTGAAACGATCCTATCAAACTACAGTTTGTGAGAAAGTTCAAAATATAAAGATTTACCAGTCATTTATCTGTGAAAGAGTGACTTTAAAGTGAATCACATTCAACAAGAAAAACAACAACAACAACATGTTTTCATTAATACTTTGTTCAGATGGGTCAATACAGGTGCATCTAATTCGTAAGTTTAATAACTGATTAACTTTAATTTTCTTTGCTTGATATCCAACAAAATCAAACCAACTTCGTTTTATATCCGAGCTGCTTTAAATGACACGTTTTGATATAAAGAAAACCCATCAAAACCATAATCGTATAAAACTTTCTAAGTATCATTAAGACACTTCTGAATCGTGTGAAAATCAGCAGCCACGGCCTTATCTTGCAGTCAACTTACAAATTATTGTATTGACATTGTTATCATTGCCAACGTAACATATACTATGTAGATTAGGCTACAGTGTTATTTTAGCAATGACATTTCAGTACATGCATAAGGCAAAAAAAAAAATTGTGTGTTTCCGGTAACCAGACCTACCCTAGTTCAACCCCCCCCGACCCTAAACTTTTTTTTGGACCTTGAAAACAATTCCCGCGAGATTGGCTGGGAAAAGTTTTAAATCACGCGTGATTTCATGACGTCATTAAACAATGGCGACTACTCGTGTGTTTTCCGTAACATGTGAGAAATGCGATCACGTTCAAGAAAAATGTCTTTGCTGACAACTTTTGTAACACAGGCGTAATTTAGAAGAACTATTAGAAGACTACCACTCCGGTTTCAAGGTTTCAAGGTTTTAGGCAATCCTCATGTCAGAGAATGACTATACCTGTGGTCCAGAGCTGTCACCACCCGACCATCGGCTACATAAAAAAGTTGCTTTGCGGCCACATCTCAGCTGTGCTGTACCAGTAGAGATCCCGTATTATGGAGCTGATGTAGGACAAAAAGATGTCTGTGCCCACTGTGGTTGTGATGAGGCACAGATAGATGCTGAATTGAAAAAACAATACAAGGCTGTCTTACCTATGTGTAATGCATGCCATGAACTTGGCAAAATGCCAATCACTTACCGCCCATTTGGCAAAAAGTAAACAATCAGCAGCAGCAAAAAGCAGCAACAGAGTCTTTATCTGCATCACAAAATGTCAAAAGCTATGTCACGGTGCATTGATTGTCAATGCTACTTGTTTCTGTTTACAATATAAGGGGAAATGAGGGCAACTCCACACATCGGCTCTACTAAGATTGTTTAATATTACGATATGGTGAATAAAAGGATCATTGCATTTATTTTGTGTGGAATACATGGCGAGACACCGGTGAATCGATAGTGCTTTGACCCTAGTCATGTGATCTGGGTCCCCGGTAAACCGGTTTGTTGATTGAGTGATTCGTCTTAACGGTGTTTCCGAACCAAAAATGGGGTTCCTTCATCAGTAGCTCTCTTGTTTTGTATCCCCTCCGCTTGGTTGTGTGATGAAGTCATCTTCGTCCTCGAGGAGGAGAAGCCAGATTCGTTATTGAGAGAGTTAGCCACTATTGACTGACTCTATAGTGAACGATCCGGTGTGTGGTGTCATATAAATTAACATGACCCAGCATCGACCGGAGTTTCTGGACGCTTATAAGGATTTTCGTTTTAGGGCATATTTTGAGCGTTGCTAGTGCTCGTTATGTTAACAGTAAATGTTGTACTAATCTGAAAACGATTAGTTTGTTTTAGGCATTTAAATCGATTATCCGAACTTTTGGTTTTGTGTCAATTTTTCATGGACTTTGTAATAGATTTCCGGTCGATATTGATGCCTGCTTTCCGGTGTTTGAAAAACATGTTGTGAAAGGCTGTTTCGAGAAATAAATCATGTTTCTCTGTGTTTAGCCATTCCAAGGTTTCATGGTTTCGTTCACAATGTTTGCTGTAAACGGCCTTTGAAATTTGTTTGGTCTGAGGAGAGTATTGGATTATTTAATTCATGAGTTGAGAAATTCAATAGACGGTATTAAAATTTTCCCATTTTCTTTTTTGTAGAGAAAAAAAAATTACCAAAAAATATTTCCCACCTACCTACCCTATTTCTGAGCATGTCACAGGAAACACAATTTTTTTTGGCCTAACATAAGTCAGCTTTAAAAATTTACCAGTACTGCTTTAAGTAATTTATTCACCTGGACGATGTATTCGGTTGCATTTGCATGGAGAGTTCGCGTTTGGACTGATCTCCCCACCACTTGCTCTTTTGTAGAGAGCAAATGACCTTGTAACTTGCTTCGATTTCCGGGTCAACTGTGAGAGTTGACCTTGTGCACATGCGCAATCAGAAGTCGCGATGTTTTCGATGGTTCGCATATGACAATGCATATCAGAGACAGAAGCCAGCCTGCTCACCATTCGTACTTCCACAAAACTTATTTTTCAAGCACATTTTCGTCATCTGTACACCTTGGAAACAATGTGACATCAATTCTGATATGCATAGAAAGTGTTCCGATCGAGAATTACATCCCTTGAGATTTAGGTTGGCATCAATAAGTTGACGGCGGCTCTGCCTCTACACTGCCAATAGCAGGACCGGTACTGGGGTAATAAACTTTTCAGGTAGGCCCGTGAGGTAGGCAAGGTTTGTTGATCGTCTGTTTTAATATGAATTTGATTTTGATTTTGTTACGTATAGAATATTTCAGTTCTAAATTTTTGAGTAAAGTGTCGTTGAATGTATTGAAATGCTTCAAATTGTATGCAATCTATTCTTTTAATCATATATGTACGTACATATGACAGTTGAGAAATATTTTGAAAAAAATGATTTAGCCTGCACGATGTTCTACTCTCTATTTCAAACTGAATACCACTCATGATCGGTCGTTAAATGATTGAATTTTTGCAGCGTGAGATATTTCATATTATGCAAAGGTCCATTGATAGCATGGTCCTCAGTGAAGTTGCCACCAAAATACACCAAGAGGGTGTAGTTGTGATGTGCAATATTGTTATACTCATCGTGAAGTGCAGCCCTAACCTGTGCCACACCATGGCCATTGCACAAGTGCCTAAAAATTCATTGGCATGTTAACATACTTGCATTTTCATTTTCAACACTTTTGTCGATCTCCAAGCATTGTTAATTTCTTGCTCTTTTTTGTCTACGCCACATCTTATGTGTAAATTCCATCTACATCTTGTCTGCCTTTCATCTACCTTATATCTACTCTCCAAACTATGATTTGATTAAAATGCACAAAAGGAGATGAAGCAGTAGATCTACATCTTGCCTACATTTCATCTACTCTCTGAACTATGACAACATTAGATCTCAATTTTCAGTAGGGGCACGCATTCATCAGCTAAATGTTGAACCTTCCTAATGCATAGTATCGAACGCATTGATTTTATTCAATAAGGGGCATGTAGTTGACAAGCAGTGGACGCCATTATTTCAGTCTCATGACGAAGGAGGTCTACATATTTGCATAAATTGACCCCGAAAAAGCGGGGACTCTGTTTTCTGATAGCATCCAATGTCGCCCACGCACTCTGTCGTGCGTCTGGAAACCACAGCCAGGAGCTTGGCTAGAAGTAGGCGTACTTGTATGATGAGCACTGTAAGTCACAGCAATAACAGAGACTGAAATGTTTCGGAATTGTTGCTTTCTACCGTGCTTTCTTTGAAACGTAGCAAGTACTGTCACATGAAAAATCATTATTTTGATGCATATTTTAAAAGCTTCAAACAATATTCTACAGTTACTGTGGAATTAAAAACACCGTAAATCTCGCTTATGTGACAAGGCCCACCGAAGTAGAATCAATTAAGTGCTCTCTCACCGAGTACAATGGTGATGCTGTGTCGATCGTGACTGGCAAGGTACAGTGCGCCGTTGGAGCAAGTTATACTTTTCTGATCCACAGCTTGTGTGCGCCGCTCATTTTGAAGCTTTTGGAATTATTAAAAAAATTCACAGTCTTATTTTTGTGAAAATCTAAATTTATTTTTTCCCATAGAGTTAAACACAGCGATTGCTACCATTTTGAATTTCAAGTGTCTGTATATATCTGCTAACTTATGTTTTTATTGCCAAAATTTCCAAGGTGATTCTTATTCTGTAAAATCCGTTGCGTCACATCCATTGCAGCACAACACGATTTCAGTTAGCAATCTACCAACGGCGTCAGTGGAAGTTTTATCCTTTCAAAACATGTAGGAAATAGGTCGTTTATTGATTTTCTCTGCAGGAGTTTGGCCATCGGTGTTGTAAATGTTTTGTTGATTCAGGCGTGATTAGTAGGCTGAGCGGGTAAACCATCCTATTTACATTTGTTTGTTGTTGTTTGTCCCGGTAAACTAGTGGTGCACGCAGTTATAAAAATGCAACACATCGGTCTTGAAGAGTGTGTCAAAGAATTTTTTTGATTTTAAAGTCGAAAGCAATTATTTACAATCACCACATGACTGTTTTTTTCCAACATCAAGAAAAAAGATTTACTATGCAGTTTAAAATTCAATATCCATCGAAACTGGTCGTAATTTGGAACTACAAATCGTGTTTCTTGTCTTGTACTATTAGTCATTTGAGCTCTCAACAGACGTCTATCGTGGTAATTATGCATGTAATTTGTGTTGTTGTTGTTGTTGTTGGCCATTTTTCTTTTGCTGCTATTCGAAATATTACATGTGTTTAGCATTAAAAGCCAAAGTTGTACATTCGTTGCCAATGTTTGCAAAGCGTTCTGTGGTCACATTTTGGTAACGATTTTTACATGAGTTGCAGCTGGTTTATTTTAACCCATGTTATGAACAAAATGCAATAAAATGACAGCAAATGAAGCTTTATTTGTTCATGAAGTGGCAATAGAGGGTACATGAAATTCATGAACAGGTACTTCTATCTTTTTTAGTGTCCCTCCTTCCACACAGAAATACTTTTGTTCTTAAATTCACCTTTGTGAGTTTGTCTGCTGAATTGGTATTTGAAGAACCGCTAACCGAATTAAAAGCTGTATTTAAAACAAGATTGCATTATTGTATGTTCTCTGGTTTGGTCACTATGTTTATTTGTTTTTGTTTCTTATTTTCACAAAATGATTGCCATCTCTAACATCAATCGTAGGATGATATATTTAATTTACTGCAATGTTAGTTAAGAGGGCGATACTCTACATGAGAAATGAGGTATTAAAGAAAGTTTAGCCGGAAAGCTGTCATTGTTACTGTAAAGCCATCGATCGCTTATACCTTGTCTATATTATCATGTCGAGGTCACAAAACAACAGATACAATTAGGGCAGGCCGAATTTTAATGATTTAGCTTCTTCCAATCTTCAAGTAGTAACGCTCTCAATGGTTCAGGATTTTTTTCAGTCTACACTTATGTGATCAATATAGTATACAACAACACCGGAGTAAAATTTGTTGAACCAAACTTAGACTCGAAACGCTGAGGCCACGCTTGAAAGTGGAGAGTTGTAAGCTTACAGTCATAGTCAACATGAGTACGGCATGAAACAAATTAGAAACGGGGAAAAAATCCAATATTTTTCGTATTGAACGTTACAAATATGTGTATTTTATTACTCATTCGACTCACTATTCAAGATAAAATGTCGTTTAGCAAATTAGCTTTACCCTTTGTGATTGATCGTTTCTCTCGCCGCTCGATCGCCAGACGTTCTCCACCATATACTAGCCTCATGGCATTATACGGTTTCATTCAGTGAACTTGGTAAATCCGAGATTGCAACTACGTAAACGTCCGTATTCCATTGTAAATCCTTATCGTGGCATAAATTCTTGACTTTCAAGAAATTTGAAACAATTAATTACCTCTTTTCTTTCCTCCCGACCCCTGTAAGTCAAACAAAGTCGTCGCCGGTCCCTTGAAATGGTATAAGGTGAATCAGTAGTACTGTAACACAGGAATCACAGGGTCCGACATTTGACAACTGTAGACATAAACCAATCAGATGATGCAACGCATCAATGTCAATCGACTTGATTGGACAATTAGATCATAGCATTATCTGACTCAAAGTGAAGCTTTCCAGTCTTATGCCGAAGTAAGCTTCCGAGGCAAGTTCGCGTTATAGATTCGCCCTTAATTGAAGCGTAAATCACATTTTCACATGTAACTTTAAGGGAAGGATCGGTGTTTGACTTCAACCGGCGATCGTTCTGTTTTCTATGTAAACGCCGATAATCCGGTGAAAGAAGGGATATTGATATATGTTTTCAACCGGCGATCCTCCGTTGTCAAGCGGCGAGGCGGCGAAAAACGCCGCCTGACGGCTGTTAATGAAAGCCTGAGACTACAGAAATTCGCCATGTAATATACTCATCGACAAAGGAGCATGTACAATTCTTGCCGACCTCTATCGTGTTAAGCGGCATACTGAAGTATATAATAACATGTTCAAGACAAAGCCTAATGCATTTTAGTTGCTCTGACTTGGCAACTATATCAACAACATTGATATATAAAGCTGACGCTATATGTGATCTCAATATGCCCCTCTCTTTGAAGAGGGGCAGATATCACTCTGTATTTGCCTGAAACTTTGTTCTTCCTAATTTTTAAAATTTTAAAGCTCATTATTATTGCCAATTTTCCAGCACAATCTAATCTGTAGACTATTGAACCATAAATGCATACTTTTGTAAAGCTTTATGACATTTTGGACAAAGTTGTAGAGTGAGGTCACGAAAATGCTACAGGAAGAACGCTAGACTTGCCGAGCTGTATACACGTAATGCTAATGTTAGGCTGTGCGCGTAATAGCATACAATGGTACGAAAGTGTACCCATTTGATAATAAATATCGATAAAGTACGATGACGTTACGATCAAATATTAGAAACACAGTCACGACGGCATTTCATCTTCACTACGATTTAATTAATGAAAGGTTGCACCTTCCTAATGTACATAAAGGAAGAACATATTGACTTTGATCAATATGTGTCATGGAGTCGACGCCGTTATCTTAGGCTAATCACGAATGCGTTCTATTTGCATAAATTGACCCCTCAGCTCCAGGGACACTCTTTTTGCGGCTGACTTGCAGCGTGTTTGCAAGGTTATATCTGATTGGTCGATTGTCATTATTCACAGCAACTTAGGGAGTTTATTTTCATTATTCAATTATAACGGTGAGATTCTGCCAACCAATTGGATAAAAGCTTTCAAATCACTGCAAGTCGGCCCTCTTTTTGTAATCGCGTCCAATGTCGCCCGCTCACTTCATCGCGCGTCTAGAAACCACATATGGGAGCTAGGCTAGAAATACGCGTACTTGTTTGATGAACACTTTCAGTCACATCCTTAAGAGAGACTGAATCGTTTAGAAATTGTTGCTTTCTACCGTGCTTTCCTTGATCAAAATCTAGCCGTGATTTTTTTTAGTTTGATACACATTCAAAAGGAGCTTAAAACCTTAATCTGATCAACACTGTAAATCTCGCTTGTGTGACAAGGCCCACTGTAGTACCCACTGTAGTAGAATAAATAATGTGTTATCACACTGGATTTAAAGATTATACTGGGTCGATTGTCACTAAAATCGGAATACGCCATTGGAGTAAATATCCGGACTCCAAAATTTATCAATACTGCGCTTATTTTAAAGCTCTTGGAATAATTAAAATTTCCACTGTTTTGGTTTGTGTAAATCTAAACTCGATTTTACCCTAGCTTAATTTTGCAGTGCCAGATTTTGCACGGTGATCCCGGAGTCAGTATAATCCGTTGCATTACATCCCTGAAAGCATAACATGATTTTTGTTTTTTTATGTACCCACTGTGTCACTGTGTCTGTGAAAGCTTTGCCTGTTCAGAACATGTTGGATCAAACAGAAATCGGTCTTAAGGGACTGGACACAAATTACAGGGGGGCGGTGTTTTTCGGGGACGGGTCGCCATTTTTCGCGCAAGCATTTTTGAAGGGTCATAAAATTTTGTGTATGCCTATGGGGGAGGGTTACCTTTTTATGCATCAAAACTGAAATAGCATGTGCACGTATTGAAGAATATGGAATACTGAAAAAAGAAAAAATACCTCCTGGCACTTTCATTTTCTGCCATTTCCCTTCGGGCGCACGTTTAAGGGTATAATAAACAATGTATTGATGATCCAAGCAGCCACATTGATTTAAATTGTCATGATTTCTACTTATCCAACTCCTCTATTGTGCATAACCGTCGCCTATTATGACTCTTTCAATAACAATTTGGGAGATCACTTATTTGATATCATTCTCCCATTGGCAATACATTTGGTATAGGTCGGTGTCAAATGTTCATGTCGCTGTATGTACATTTTTTTTTTTGAGGACATTGACAGAATACAAACTATTCAGAATATTGCAAACTGTCATCAATAACAACTGGAAGCTTCAGGTCGAACAACTTTTGAATAACAATTTAGGATCAGATAACCTATGCGTTATTTGTAGTTTCCTCATAGCCTACGAATTGTGAATCAACATTTGATGAAATTTATTCCAAAATCAAATTTCTTGCACAGCCATAGACTTGAAACCACTCTAGTCTAATCATGAACATTAATACTAATAATTAGGTGAACATAAATGCACAGATTTACTTAGTTTTGTATTGAAAAAAAAATATTAATAGTCGCGCCAGCGGCTTACTGACTACGCATGCGCTTATTCATAATATACTATGCGAGTAACCGGAAGTGTACCCTTCTTCACGTGACCCTTCTTTCATGGGCGCC
>LD353058.1:56168-68433 GCA_001465055.1 Ptychodera flava
TATATATATATATGTATATATATATATATATATATATATATATATACATACGTATATATATATTATATTTTATATTTTACATTTTACATATATATTTATATTTTAAATAGTCATTCTATGTTTTAATGTTAACATGTCAGTTGTAAGATAGAAATTTCAAAGTGTCAATCTTAAAGTTTGAATACAGTACATTTTGAATGAGCTTTATTTTGAATGAGCTGTGAATGTATTTCACACTTTCTATGCTTAAGCAGATGTCCTGAACTGTTGTACAGAAATGGATGTCAATCATTAATATTAAAGAGGAAAAAGCAGTGAATCAAAAACTTTGATGGGTGTTAAGACTTACCAACCATCCAATTAAATCTCCTGAGCAGCCATAGAGAGCTTTTTTAGCCAAATCTGATGTGTACAGTGTCTGAGAGGACATTTTTTTGTAACATTGAAACCATAAAAGCACAGCTAATAATGACAAAAACTGCCTTTTTTAACTGTTATTTTGTTCATAAAAAAGCATCTTTCTACAGAAAACATGTGACACAAAGGAAAATAATTGCATCAATGAGAAGGAAAGATATCTTGTCATTTTTCTATCTCTAAAATAAGTCACTGTATCAAATATATATTGTGAAATATTTGTGCATGTTGCTTTCTCATACTGAATTCTCATAGAGAGAACAGAAAAGTATCAGGAATTTGTCATCCTTTTCATATGAAATGCAGATTTCATAATGTACACTTTCACTTTGCAAACATCAAGATATCTCTGATTTATTAAAGTATGGCGCCCGAAGGGCGCGCCGAAAAATATGAAACATCCTGATATCTCTGATATATATGTCTTGCACCTGATTGGCATGCTGAAAAATGTCTGATATATTAAAGTAATGAGCTTGAAGCGCACGCTGAAAAATATTGAACATACAGATATCTCTGATGTATGTATGCTTGATATGTTAAAGTTGGGCGTGCTGAAAAATATGACTGATTATTAAAGTTACCCGCCCGAAGGGCGCGCCGAAAAATACAACCGAATGATGAAATTTGTGGCTGACACTAGCATTTTAGGCAATGATGAGCCTGTGTTAAAATTCAAAAACACATTGACCCTCCCTATTGGGTATTTCAAAAACATGGTGACCCCCCTATCACCAAAGTCAAAAACAGGGTGACCCCCCATGAATCCACCGCCCCCCCCAGGCTGAAGAAACTGGCCAGTCCCTAAATGTTTTGTTGATTCGGCTGTGATTTATAGGCTGAGCCACTAAACAAATCTATTTACAATTGTTACAGTTGAGTGTGTGGGGACTCGAATCCCGTTTGGGTTATAGTAAAAAATATATTTGTTTGTCGTTTTTTGTCCAGGTAAATTAAAGGGGTATGCTGTCATAAAAATGCAGAAAGTCTGCTTTGAAGCGTGTGTCAAAGCCATTTTTGGATTGTAAAGATGAAAGCAATTAGTTTTAATTAACACGTGACTGTCTCTTTTCAAACACCAAAAGACGAAATTTTCCATGCAGTTGCGAATTGGATATCCAGCGCAACTAGTCGTAATTTGTCAATTACAAAACATTAAAGAAAAAACGGGCGACGCGCTGACCATTAACGTTTACTTATGGGCAAGGTTGAGAGGATAACCAAAAATTAATAGCCGAGGCTTGCGGAGGAAAGCAAAATATCAACGGGCGAGACTTGCAGAGCTTATTAATTTTGGGTTTCTTTCTCGCGCCCATAAATAAATGTTAAAGGTCACTCAATATACAAATCTGATAAATCAGATGTAGAGTACGGCGACGTCTTCGTATGCGTACGCGGTATTCTCTCGCTGTCGCCTCTCACTACATCTGACCAACTCCCATAGAAGGTCGCGTTCAAATCTTGCGGTCTGGCAAGAACAGCCGTCCTATCAGAAGGCACCTTACAGAGAACAGTAGGTATGACTCGCAAGCATGCATGCACTGGGAAGACGCACGAAAATCAAAAGTGTGTAACCGAGCTATCCACCCTGTTGTAATGAGGACAGACTTTGAGACCAGCCCTGCGTACGATGACGTGTGTTCCCGGGGTAATACGGCCTCCCATTACAGCCCTACAGACTCTTATAGGTATACATGGCGACTTATCGGTCCTGATTTGGACCGCGCACGGAAAGCTACCTTTTCTAACTACTTGCGACCGAAAAACTCATTAGATAACGCCATTAGATAGGATCTTGCAAGATATGGCCGGTTCCTGGACACCTGACCGACCGTGAATCGCTGGTAAACTATAACAAACGGTTTCGGACAAGGTCGGCCAGTTGCGAGCTTGGCCCCGGTCAGTGGGAGAACTCAGTGAGTTACGAGCTCGGCTAGCTGGAGAAGTCAGACAGTAGTAGAACTCGGCCGGTAGAAGCATGGTTATATGATGAGACTACAGTGTATATCTATTTTCTAGGTCTCGCCAAAGTTATGTCATTTATGAGCGTGATGTTTGCAAACTTCCTTCCGCCTATCAGCACAGTCAGCAGGGCTGTGGTGGGAGCTCAGGCCGTAGATACACCGGGAACGCGCAGCATCGTACGCAGGGATATTTTTGAGACATACAGTGAGCAGCGCCCAGTGAACGACTTTGGCTGTTCAACTCTCCTGTTACTTATACACTCAAGTATAATGCGTACAAGACAGCTGAGCGGCCACAAATTTCTAGACTGAAATTTGAAAGTTCATAGACTTGTGTACTTGACACTGCAGATTTGAGTAACATGGACGCGATTGCGTAACGTGCAATCTGATTGGCAGGTTCATAGCGTGAAATTTGAACGCGGCCTACAAGGGGAGTTGGTCAGACGTAGTGAGAGGCGATAGCGAGAGAATACCGCGTACGCATAAGAAGACGTCGCCGTACTCTACACTTGATTTTAATCAAATTGTCAATATACGTACTTATTATCGCAATTAACAACTTAAAATAATATGGCATTCCAATCATGGGTTAGGGAGTTAGCCCTCAAATGGATATGACAACTTGAAGTCGAAAGAAATCTTGATTGTAATGATTTTTTGAAGCATGTGCGTAGCGAGCTATTTAGTCCTGTTAAAGGCGCCCTTCTCAATCCCAGGTTCTCACATTAGCGAATGTGTCAACAGCCCATTAACAGTTTGTCATTCTTTTGTTTTCCATTGAATATTTTATCAAGGAAATAATATTTATATTAGATAAATCTGATAATTGAGTGGGGGCTTTAAGTCAGCAAATAAAAATGGCGGTAAAATTAACGAATCACACCTAGTTAGTCTCTTTTATCTTTTGACAATTATTTTTTCTGTATGATTTTTAAATAAATAACTTCTATGTCACCAACTTAACAAGTGGAACGAAGAGGCGGCTTTGCTTGATCAGGTTGAATTCTTCTTATCGAAAAGTACATTTACGCCAGAGCTGATCATAAAGCTGCCCGTGAAAAAAATGTGTTCAGCCACAAGCTGTTCGGTGGACTAAACGAGATTCTTCGCCCAGAAGTAAAAGTAAGTCCATATGAATTTAAGGTACAACATTTTAGTAAGAAAAAAAATGAAAGGCAGTGGGCAAGTTTTGTTTGGTGAGAACGGGACTGAGGAAGTTTGTAATGGGGAGTTTTGGTTGTTGATGGGGACAGGGGAAATATTTGGTGGAAATATTTGGTTTTGCGTAGATAAAGCGATTCTTTGCTCGAACAGGTCTGTGAGTCATGAGAAAGGCAAATGATGGATAAAGCAGATTGTCTTCGCAGATGGACTTTCTGTTTGGTAGAATACAAAGTAAGAAGAAATAGTGACTCAAAACTGAACTCTTAGAAGGAATGTTGTCAGAGTACCTATAGTAATTCAATATACTAATATTGACGTAAGACAAGAAGATATTTCCAAACATTTTGGATAATAGCATGAAGGGCAAGTTTTAAGCTTAAGAGCATTACTCAGACCTTCAGATTAATTAAGGTTTCTTCACTACAGCTTCTTGATTACTTACCTTGACTGTAATGTCTTCGCTAGGTGACTGAGTGCCTTACGTTGTGAGTTGCTTTCTGATTGAAAATTGACGAAGTTTAAAACTTTATAGTGGCAATTGTAGCTTGTTGCTAGTGTAAACATACTGGTCTAAATAACGACCTGTTCGATTGAACCATAAATACATACTTGTGTAAAACTTTATGACATTTTGGACGACAATGTAGAATGAGGTCACGAGAGTGTTACAGGGAGAATGCTCGACTGGTCCAGTTGTGTGTTCGAAAAATACCTCAAACTAGTCAAAAAGGTACCAATTTTAAATTTATGATAAATATCTATAAAGTACGATGATGCCACGCCCACATCTTGGAAATACAGTCACGATGGTATTTCATCTTCACCACGATATCATCAGTTATAGTTTGCGCCATTCTAATGCATTGTTAATAAAGTATCTTTTTTATTCAATAAGTTAGGCGTCATGGAGCCGACAAGCAGTTGACGCCGTTTCCGTAAATTAATCCCAAAAACCAGGGACTTTCTTTTTTGATCGCGTCCAATGTTGCCCACCATGGAGCTCCTCCGTGCGCCCACCAAATGGGGGCCCGCGTCTGGAAACCACATCTAGGAGCTAGGCTGGAAATAGGCGTACTCGTATTATGAATACATTTGAATCACAGCAATAGCAGAGACTGAATAGTTTAGAAAGTGTTGCTTTCCACCATACTTTCCATTATTAAAATGTAGCAAGTACTATGATGTGATTTTTTTATTTTGATACATATTAAAAGGGGCTTAAAACCTTAATCTGAGTCAAGACTGTAAATCTCGCTTGTGTGACAAGGCCCACTGTAGAAGAATAAATCAAGTGTTATCACACTTGATTTAAAGATTATACTGTGTTGATTGTAACTAAAGGCAGAATGCGCCGTTGGAGTAATGTCCAGACTCAAATTTATAAATATCGCGCTCATAATAAAGCTCTTGGAAAACTTAAACGTTTCATTGTTTTGGTTTTTGAAAATCTAAACTAATTTTACTTAGCTTTATTTTGCAGTGCCAAATTTTGCACAGTGATCCCTGAGCCTGTATATGCATTATATCCATGAGAGCACAACACGATTTGGGTTTGTAATGTACCTACCGTGTCTTGAGAAGCTTTTCATGTTCAAAACATAAGAGCGAACTGAAATCAGTCTTTTATTACAGCAGTTGGGTCATTTTTGCTGTTGATTTTTTGTTGATTCTGGCGTAATTAATAGTCTGAACGACAACACGCTTCTATTCACACTTGTTTGCCAAACTACACTAGAGGGACACGCACTTATGAAAAGCGGAGCGTCGGTTTTGAAGTGTGGCGCCAAACAATTCTAGTAACTGGATCTGAGTTTTTTGTTTCGGTATACTCAATGAGTCTATTAACATGCATAGGAAACTATTTTTTAAGAGTTGGTCAGAACTACGACGGATTAGGTCGTCCGATATATAACTATATGAAACGGTCGTTTTGCAGTCACGGGAGTCTTTCTGTCTTTCTGGAGTTAAGTTGATTTGAGAGACTACAAAACGCCCTCATTTGAAAATTCAGGTATATGTTACAATTCAAGTTACTCGTCGTCTCTTTGAGCTAAACTAATCATTCAAAGAAATATTCATCAGAATATCGAAAGGTGTACAGAAAAGGAATTGTTATATTGAAGTTTTCATCACATTGAGGCTATGATCGAGGCCATAACCACGCGCTTGTTACAGGGATAATGCTGGAGTGGTCCAGTTATATTTTTACCTCGACGCGAGAGGTACTGGGCTGTGCACGAAATACCATAACAAGTTTGAAAGGGTATGAATTCCATGAGGTTCGATGACGTTACCACCACACCTCAGAAACACAGTCACGACGACAATTCATCTTATCATGAATTCATCTGCTAAATGTTGAGCCTTTCTGAAGAATAGTGTCGAACGTATCGACTTTATTTAATAAGGGTCATTAAGTTGACAAGCAGTGGACGACGTTACTGAGTCTTGTTACGAATGCGTTCTACATATTTGTATAGATAGACCCTCGAAAGAGCGGCACTGTTTTTGCGATCGCATCCAATGTCGCCAACGCACGCGGTCGTACGTCTGAAAACAACAATCCGGAGCTAGACTACAGACTAAGCTTACAGCGTACGCATAAGAAGACGTCGCCGTACTCTACATCTGATTTTAATCGGATTGTCAACGTACGTACTTGTTTTGCACTTGAACAACTTAAAATACTATGGTACTCCAATCCTGGGCTAGAGAGTAGTCCCTCAAATAAAATGGATAAGAAAGATCGAAAGAAATCTTGATTGTAATTTTTTGAAGCATTAGAACATCAAATGCGTCTCCGAGCGTTTTAGTCATGTCAAGTCTTCACATGCATTTCTAGAATTGCGGTTAAAAATTGACGAATCACACCTAGTTAGTCTCTTTTATTGAGGATCTATCTTTTCAAAATTATTTTTTCTGTATAATATGAAACCTTTAAATGAATAACTTCTGTGTCACTAACTTAACAAGTGGAACGAAGAGGAGGCTTTGCTTGATCAGGTTGAATTCTTCTTATTGAAATGTCAATTTAGGCCAGAGCTGAACATGAAGCTGTCCGTGAAAAAATGTGTTCCGCCACAAGCTGTGCGGCGGACGAAACGAGATTCTTAGCCTAGAAGTAAAAGTAAGTCCATATGAATTTAAGATACAACATTTTAGTAAGAAAAAAATGAGAGGCAGTGGGCAAGTTTTGTTTGGTGGGAACGGGACTGAGGAGGTTTGTAATGGGGAGTTTTGTTTGTTGATGGGGACAGGGGAAATATTTGGTGGAAATATTTGGTTTTGCTTAGATAAACCGATTCTTTGCTCGAAAAAGTCTGTGAGTCATGAGAAAGGCAAATGATGGATAAAGCAGATTGCCTTCGCAGATGGACTTTCTGTTTGGTAGAATACAAAGTAAGAAGAAATAGTGCCTCAAAACTGAAATCTTAGAAGGAATGTTGTCAGAGTACCTATAGTAATTCAATTTACTAATATTGATGTAAGACAAGAAGGTATTTCCCGACATTGTGGATAATAGCATGAAGGCCAACTTTTAAGCAAAAGATCATTACTCAGACCTTCAGATTAATTACGTTTTCTTCACTGCAGCTTCATGATTACTTACCTTGACTGTAATGTCTTCTCTAGGCGACTGAGTGCCTGACGTTGTGAGTTCCTTTCTGATTAAAAATTGCCTAAGTTTAAAACTTTATAGTGGCAATTGTAGCTTGTTGCCAGTGCAATAATACTGATCTAATTAACGACCTGTTCGATTGAACCATAAATACATACTTGTATAAAACTTTATGACATTTTGGACGACAATGTAGAATGAGGTCACGAGAGTGTTACAGGGAGAATGCTAGACATGTCCAGGTGTGTGTGCGCAAAATACCTCAAACTAGTCAAAAAGTTCCAATTTTAAATTTGTAATAAATATCTATAAAGTACGCTGATGCCACGCCCACATCTTGGAAATACAGTCACGTCGGCATTTCACCTTCACTTCAAGTTCATCAGTTATATTTTGCGCCATTCTTATGCATTGTGAATAACGTATCTTTTTTATTCAATAAGTTAAGCGTCATGGAGCCGACAAGCAGTTGACGCAGTTTCCGTAAATTAATCCTGAAAAACCAGGGACTTTCTTTTTTGATCGCGTCCAATGTCGCCCACCATGGAGCTCCTCCGTGCGCCCACCAACTGGGGCCCGCGTTTGAAAACTACATCTAGGAGCTAGGCTAGAAATAGGCTTACTCGTATGATGAATACTTTAAATCACAGCAATAGCAGAGACTGAATAGTTTAGAAAGTGTTGCTTTCCACCATACTTTCCATTTTTAAAGTGTAGCAAGTACTATGATGTGATTGTTTTAATTTTGATACATATTAAAAGGGGCTTAAAACCTTAATCTGAGTGAACACTGTAAATTTTGCTTGTATGACAAGGCCCACTGTAATACAATAAATCAAGTGTTATCACACTGGATTTAAAGATGATACTGTGTTGATTGTTACTAAAGGCAGAATGCGCCGTTGGAGTAAACATCCAGACTCAAATTGATAAATATTGCGCTCATAATAAAGCTCTTGGAATAAAAGTTTCACTGTTTTGGTTTGTGTAAATCTAAACTCAATTTTACCCTAGCTTATTTTTCACAGTGATCCTTGAGCTTGTATATGCATTATATCTATGAGAGCACAGCGCGATTTGGGTTTGTAATGTACGCACTGTGTCTTTGAAAGCTTCGCCTAGGTCATTTCTGCTGTTAATGTTTTGTTTATTCTGGCGTGATTAATAGTCTGAGGGACAACACGCTCCTATTCTCACTTGTTTGTCAAGCTACACTAGAGGGACACGCACTTATGAAATGCGGAGTGTCGGTTTCGAAGTGTGTTGCCAAACTATTCTTGGATTAAGAAGTTGAAGTTATCATAATACGAGGCTTTTTCCAACACTTGAGAGATATAGTGTCGAGGCAACACAGCCATGATATACGTCACGTAACGTGAATACTTGAATCATGAGAATGAATTTTTCGTTGAAACCTCCTTGTCACTGTCAATTGACCAGCTAAAATATCATCTAAACTGAAGGACACAGACACCCTGACTGTAATCAGTGGACGAAAATTAATGTTAATAATAATTATCTAGTGACTGGATCCGAGTTCTTTGTTTTTTGTATACTCATTGAGTCTTTTAACATGCATATCAAACTATTTTTTAAGAGTTGGTCAAAACTACGACGGATTTGGTCGTCCGATGTATAACTATATGAAACGGTCGTTTTGCAGTCGCGGGATTCTTCCTGCCTTTTTGTAGTAATGTTGATTTGAGAGGTTTTTAAGGCCAACACAAATGTTACTTGTACATACATCCCAAAGAAAACTACCACAACTATGTTGCAATTTAAGTTACATGTCGTCTCTTCTGAGCTAAACTAATCATTCAAAGAAATAGTCATCAGAATATCGAAAAATGTACACAAAAGGAACTGTTATATTGGAGTTTTCATCACATTGAGGCTATGACCGAGGCCATAACCACGTGCTTGCTACAGGGAGAATGCTGGAGTGGTCCAGTTATATTTTTTACCTCGACGCGAAAGGTACTGGGCTGTGCACGAAATACCATAACAAGTTTAAAAGGGTATGAATTCTATGAGGTTCGATGACGTTACCACCACACCTCAGAAACACAGTCACGACGACAATTCATCTTACCATGAATTCATCACTTAATGTTTAGCCTTTCTAATGCATAGTGTCGAATGTATTGACTTTATTTAATAAGGGTCATTAAGTTGACAAGCAGTTTACGACGTTACTGGGCCTTGTAACGAACGCGTTCTACATATTTGTATAGCTTGACCCCCGAAAAGCGGGGACTGTTTTTGTGATCGCATCGAATGTCGACACGCACTCGGTCGCGCGTCTGAAAACAACAATCAGGAGCTAGGCTTACTCTGATACTGAGCACTTTAAGTCACAGCAGTAACAGAGACTGAAGAATTTAGAAAGTGTTGCTTTCTATCATGCTTTCCTTGGTTAAAAAGTAGCAAGTACTGTCACATGAAAAGTCATTATTTTGATGCACTTTTAAAAAGCTTCATATATATTCGACAGTAACTGTGGAATTTACCACACCGTAAATATCGCTTGTGTGACAAGACCCACTGAAGTAGAATCAATCAAGTGCTACCACATCGGTAATGTTTATGCTGTGTCCACTTTGACTAAATGTAGAATGCACTGTTATAGCAAATATTCGGACTCTCAATGCTTTCCTGATATGTACGTTCCATTCGAAGCCATGGGATGATAACAATTTTCAGAATTACTTTTGTGAAAATCAAAACATATTTTTCCATAGAGTTGAAGACAGGATTCCCGGGGATGACTGCTATTTTGAATTTGAAGTGTCTGACATTTCTGGTTACTTTTTTGTTGCCAAATTTTGCACGGTATTCCTGATTCTGTATAATCCGTTGCGCTACATCAAAGGCAGCATAATGCGATTTTAGTTTGTAATGCACATGCGGTGCCAATGAAGTTCAATCTTTTCAAAACATATAACAACAAATATATAAGAGTGAAAAGAAATAGGTCGTTTAGGTGATTGATGTTGTAAATGTTTTGTTGATTCACACTGCAAATTCTTCTGGCTTGAAATATAACCATTTCGTTTGTATGTGGCTTGCGGGTGAACCAGTTTGAAATATTTCGGTTTGCCCGCAATCCACTAAGATTCTTTGGTTTGCAGTCACGCCACCACAAAGAGTATGAATGGCATGTATTCATACCAATACATGGGTGGCTTATTATCGAGCCCGTCATGGCATAAATTTAAGCCGAATGGCTTCTTTTTAAGCCTTTCATAGTCTAATCTCATTGGTTTAAATTTGAGCCACTGGCATCGTTGGTTTGCTTATATACCGACAAATTCATTGGCTCATCTTTAAACCAACCACAAGTGGCAACTTTGTGAGCATGGTTTAAGTTTAAACCATCCATGCACTTGAAATTAATCGGCCTGTTTTCAAGCCATTGTCATGACAGTCACTGGTTAATAGCTAAACAAGAATCGTACATCACGTCACTACATTGATAACAGCGAGGATTGTGCGCATCAATGCCTGCATTCAGTGCGACAGATTGATTAGCTTTAATTTTGTCGTACTGTACAATTTTGGGATGTTTTCAATTGAACAAAAGATATGAACTTGCTTCAAGTATGCGGGTACATAAATATCAAAACAATAATTTGAAGGAATTAATTGACAATACTGAAATAGTGTTTATCGCAAATGACGTCATTTTTCTTTCATTAACATGCAAAAATAAATGTTGGGCCTATAGGTCGGATTGTCTGCATTTCCCGTGAGAACAACGAAAGTAAAAACCACAATAATTTATGGCTCATGACGTGCCAAAAATATGCAAGCCAGATCACCGCTGATGATAATTTAGAGCGTTACGTATACGTGTGTCCACGCGTGACGTGTTTCAATAAAGTCAACGGTCGCGGTCATTATGTAACCTTTGACCTACGGTTCACCCTTTGTAACATTACGCTTTAACATAGTTCAATTTTACACAATGATTCCCCGAGTCAATGTGAACTTCGTTATAGATATTATATCACCGTGACATATGTCAGAATTATTGTACTTGCTGATTGATCGTACTCTTAAAGTGACCGCTGGCTAGTGGAATCCTCACCCCTTCACTTCAAAGGGAGTGGAGTATGAATTCCTCTGTCTGCGCGCCAAGCCACAGCCGAGATGCAGTGCAGCCGAGACAGTACTCTACGCAGTCTACGATCGTCCAACCTTTCCGAAGTCCTTTCCAAACTACGGCAGTCCCCGTCAGTTTACCTCCAAAATTTCCCATATAACAGTCGACAGCAATGGCTTCCATCACCGACGAAATATGACTTTGGAAGAACATGTTATGTACAGCCAAACTACATGTATTTGTGTTCATTCGTTCAACCATGCATCGAGTCACTCGATGGAGCACAGTTCCGCTAGATCTGTGCATGGAGGTAGAAAGAAAGAACCGACTTCTTTGGAATTTGAGGCAAGTAAGCTTTATTCCGTGTTATATTCCGTGTAAGATGTGCAAAGTCATTAATTTAAACCGGGCTTGAATTTGTTCAAACACTTCGATCGCGTTCCGAAAACATTTATGGGAGCCGCCATTCAACTTCCGGTACAGGCGGCTCAGTGAAACACGGATGCCCTACGCTCAGTCAATGTTTATGCATGGATGTAAAAAAAAAATTACATCCATGGTTTATGGAACGCGATCGACATGTTTGAACAAATTCCAAACCCCATAAACGACAAGGTTAGTGTTGTGTAGTGTTTGTCTTCAGTAGTGATAAATCGGTTCGACCAAATTAAGCAAATATGTAGCATTTCACATCAACACGCCTCGTCCAGTGGGATGTGCTTATTTTATGTATGTGGTGGAACTCTACACGGCCGTCGGCATTGTAGTGCTACTGGTGAGTGAGGTTGCAAAAACCAAAACTCCCCAACCGCCTCACCGTAGCGCTTCAAATTTTGCAGCTAGTGCATATATTCATATCAATGATGATTGCCAAGGACGTAACAAATGGGCCTGATGTGTGTGTGTGTCCCTTTTATACGGTGTTTGTATGGCTTTTATGACGGCAAACTGACTTGCCATGGTGTAGATGCAGGTATCCTCATACCATTCTTT
>LD353062.1:0-13963 GCA_001465055.1 Ptychodera flava
TCGGATGAATGAACAGTCCTTCGGCTTGCAGACTTGAAGCTGCACAAAGTCCACAGAGTAAATCCAGCGTTGGCAGTGAAGGTCTTGAGAAGTCTTGAGAATGACTACTGCTGGAGTTTAGCAACACACAAGAGACACGATCCCAAAAGTCTGACTGGAAGCTGTGCACGTCCCTTTTATAAAGGCATATAAGAACAATCTAGAACTTTTATTGACATGCTAATTACTGTTCTAAAATTATCTCCCTTACACAACTAATCAACTTTCCAAAACATTCCAAACATGACTAATTAAATTCAAGGTTGTGAGGTCATTAAGGGCAGTGACCTTGAGAATGTTCTAGACTAATTGGACTCAGGTCATGATGAGTGTGGGGGAAATGACCTACATAACAATATGTACATACTCGCATGGAAATACCCGTATTTTAAGCGCTTTTTCGCTGAGACGTTTGCTTATAGCGTGGCTCAGTCGAATGGCGAGTTAAACCCATTACTAGATGACGTCTTAAGCATCAAAAGCGGACTTCGTCTTACATTGTTACATAAGGCTTTCTATAGTAAACGGTATCTTTTGCATCTTTAATATTTAACTTCACACAGGGTAGATAACTGTGTGACACAACTTGGTATATGGGCTTAAAAGACCTAAAGGACCTGGAATATGATCCCAGATTTTTGGTGTGTGAGATTCTTTTTATGTATGACAACTAGAAAGATACACACTTCTTCAGACTCACTTCATTTGCACTTTACTGTTACGTACACTGTAAAGTTGAGTGTTAAAGGATAGAACACCAATTAAACGCCTTTTTGTAACACTTTTTGAACGCGTCTAGAAATTCAGAAATTTAACACTACGTGTTCAACCAACGCTCAATTTTGAACACACGTGTGCAGATTTTGAACGCTACGTGTTCATAAGACATTATATTGAACACCATGGTGTTCCATATCTGAACACACGTTGCACATGAAATGTGTTCAAAAAATTGAACGCAATTACGTGTTCAAAGAGCTGTAACACTTTTTGAACGCATGGACGCCGTTCAACGATAATTGTGTTAAAGGTTAGAACACATGATGCGCACTTGTTGAACATCTTTAATTTTGGGCGTTCAGGGGATGTTCAAGCCTGGAAATAACAAAACAGACCGCTGATATTCAGTAAAATTACTTTATTTAAAAATACACAAAAATTCCTTGAGTAAAATATAATTATTTAGTGTAAAATGGGAAAATAAACATTGCCACTTGTCAGAGGAAAACACCAACGGTGTTAACACCTTCGTATCAAAACATAAACAAAAGAAAATCCATAAACACTGTAGATCGTTTTCAAAAAATATGAACAAAGTAATGACAAAACAGGTTTCATTTAAATATTGTGGATCACGTTATATGTTCATACTTGTAAAAACGTACAAAAATATCTGTTCTGGAAAAGCTCAAAATTTGGCTTACTAATCAATATATCACATTCTGATGTGATTCTCCTTATGTCTTAAAATGTCTGAAATGTCTCAAATACAATTTTGCGTATTTCATCATAACTTGTACATATATGATTAGGATAATCCATGGAAACCTGTATTAAAGGAATCATACTGACCGTTTTGAAGAAAAAGCTTGGGATGTAAAAATTTTAGGACGATGCCACACATTCACCTATGATATAAGCTCTGCGTCGCTAACAGCAAAGCTAAAAGCAGTAACAGATCGAGAACAAAAGACGTGTTGATCTACAATACAAAATAATCTAAGATTTGGTAGCAGGCTATGATCAACTAAATGTTACTGGAGCATAAGCCTTCAAAGACGTGAAGTCTCCTTCATCAGATACAAGGGTGGAATGAAGATTTGAAGCAGAAAACGACAGGAAATTCACAGTGAAATTTTCAGAAAATTCAGAAATTCTGAGTGTACATTTTTCACTGTGAATTTTCTGTCGCTTTCTGCTTTAATTCTGCATTCCACCCTTGCATCTAATAGGGGATACTACACGTATTTGAAAGCTCATTCTCCAGTAACATTTAGTCCATTATAGCGTTCTACCAAAGCTCAGAAAAATTCAGAACAAAAATACAGAAATTTATCAAAATTCAGTTACTGACCCTCGAAAGTTTAAATCAACATCAGAGATGAACTGAGGTTCTTAAGCTTGTTTCCAGACAGCTACCTGTACACTGATCTTCTTCAATTCATGTACCATCAGCTTCTGTAACAACTCTTCGATTTCACGTTAATCCAACTTTTCACATCCTGAAAATAATGCAACAATAGGTAATATGGCGAGATGAGACTTTAAATGAAAGACAAGGTGGTCTTATTAGGTTAAGGGAAAGGGGTGACTTTGGTATACAGTGCCTCGTTTCGATAATGTTACAAAATATTGGCTTATTCTTGTCATCAACTGATGAAAAGTAAAAGAAAAGCCAACTCTCATATATGCTGAAACAATAGAGTGTACACTCTGCGATGTTTAACTAATGTTTTAAATTTACATGCGATTGTGATTACTAATAGACATGTTTTAGCTGTGATTACGCAGCGGTAATGTGGCATATCGATCGCGCTCGGATCCAAGGGTCATCGCTACAGTTCTACGAGGATGACCCTTGACCCGAGTTCGATCGATACGCCACGGCCCAAAACAACGCTGCATATTCACAGCTAGTGTAAGGTCTACCAGGCACTGAAAGAAAAAAATGATTCTTCGCGTATTTTGGCTATTCCAAAGTACTATACAAATACTTTCAACGGATTATAATACAGATGCTTCAAAATTTAACACCTTTTACTATTTTGGAGAGAAAAGTTACCCTTTCTGGTCTTGCTTCCGCACGATCACGACTTCAGCGTGCGTTTACAAGAAAAATGTCGCAACTTCCGTTTTGATGCATGACGGGATAAGAAAAGGCACCAAACTTGAACACCAAGTGTTAAGGAGTAGAACGCCTCTTGCACGCCGATGTTAAAATTAAAACGTTCATGATGGTTATCTGATTTTCTTTTCAAAATTTAAAAATTTCAACCCGTAATAAACGTGTAAAATTATTTTCTATACTTCCCTTTTTAGAAAAAACATGCTTTCAGCAATTTGAGACCGGAGATATTTTTCCCTTATTGTAAAAGTCGTCACATTAAAATCCGTGTACGTTTGCCGGACAGCGAGGCAGTAGTAAATTTAATATAGCCACAGTAAAGTGAAAAACACTAAAGATTGTTAATTGTTTTACAGTATTGTAAAATTTCTGTAATGCTGAGTTTTTGAACACTTGAAGGAGATGGTTCTTAACACATCGTGTTCAGGTTTAGAACATCATTGTTAAAAATATGAACACTAGTGTTAACAATATGAACACTAGCCGTTCAAATCTGAACACCGAAATCTACATTTTGAACGCGTAAAGACGCGTCTGGCGTCCGCTATTTTTACAGTGTAGACACAGAGGTGTAGACGCTCTGGGATTTTGTTCGATGTACTGACTTCAGTGAGAAAGTCAAGTCTGTTTGACTAAGGTGGGCCACATCTTTGTAGACGGCTGACCTTTCTAGATATTATAACAATGTAGAAGTATCGCAATTAAAGTATTCGAATCATGGTGTACCACTCGCTTGTAAGCACGTATACGAGCAACCGGGATAGCAACGACAACCACGATTACGCGTACCAGGACGATAACGACTAAGCTACACACTCAACCACGCTACATAACAAAATGTTCACATGCTAAGTACATGTAGAGCTGGAAAACTTATTGAAAATCATTTTTTCGAACGCCATTCAAAGTATTTCCAACTGCTGGAGAGAATGAAAATATAACTAGTATTTTAACAACCAGCGGGCATGAGTAATTATATGGGGCAACAAGAAAACGGGAAAAATGCTGTTCACATCCTACGTAGTGTGCAATGTGCGGGTAAGACCTTTGTCGGCTCAAGAAGGGTAAACAAATATTATCAGAGTGGCATGGAACCAAACTATTTTAATTAAGTGTGGGAAAACAGCTTATTGTGACGACTGTTTTTGCACGTAGTGCGTTCATTTTTGATATTTGATAAAATTAGTATGAGAAAGAACAAGAGGGACAAATATATTTCATTTTCTAAATTAGCAACAACAAAACTCTAACAGATTACTTGGAATACTGCTCTATTAATTAAGGCTGCCTTCACAAAAACGGTGAGTGGTGGATGGAGGTATTTAGTGGGTTCGAAAATTTTGCGGGTAGTAGAGGATGGGCTTGAAAGTGTTGCTCTACCTATAGGGGACCTGAAAATTTTTTGGTTCCCTTTTACTGTTCACGTTTTCATACGAAAAGCCCACAGATGCGTTTTAAATGAATTACTTTAATAAATTACTTTAAAAATATGGCTCTACAAACTACTAATTGAAGGCAGTGTGCAACATCATCGAGCAGATATTTGACGTGGCGACTGCGCGCGGATCGCGAGATACCGATAAAAACATGTCCCGAATTTTACGATCCTTTCTGATTTTGACCCGAAATCCCCCGAAAGTTTGTTGTTGTGCTGATTGACGATATTCTAGGGAGTCTACAATAAGTTCGAAAGACGCATTTAATTTACTTCGCACTGGAAAGACTTTATATACAGCATTATGCCATTACCTCAGGCAAGTTTTGTAAAACTTTTCCTTAGTTTTTGTCTTTTTCATTAATCTAAATCAATCAGTTGTACTATATTTTTAACCAATACCACATAAACATCACTTTTTACGTGTCAAATATTAGCCGCATCTGATGACTACATTTTGTCGTCTGCCGCACATTACGCCGCGCGCGTGGTATGCGTCTATGCATACCACTCGGCGGCCGCTATGTATCAACCGCACGTAACTGTGCTAGTCACCTATGCGAATTCTGGTGGAATCAAACTTTGTTTTCCGTTTTTTTCTCAGAGTCAGTAAGACTCGGCTTTCCCCCAGGAAGCATGACCGATCACCGACGCGAGTGGTACTGTGGCGTACAGCAGCGTCAGCGTAGACTCGTACTCCATAGCTTAGTTGACAATGGCCCCAGTGCCGAACGTTCGATGTTCGGAAGCTTAATTTAGGTGGGCCACCGGAATTCAAACTTTTACTTTTTTGAGGACATGTTTTTATCGATATCTCGTGATCCGCGCGCAGTCGAAACGTCAAATATCGACCGTTGGCATTAAAAAAATGTGCTTTAAAAATGTTACCAAGTGGGAGTGCCACTTTAAAGGGGGGAATCTGAAAAAATAAGATTTCAATTGCGATTCCTCCAGCCCGCCCCCTCACCGTTATTTGTGAACGCAACTTAAGCGGGATTTCACCTGACCACACACTGCCTATACTAAGTAACCTAAACTAGCTCTGTTTAATTGAAACAATATAATCTCTCTGGGTGTATTTTAAATCGAAAGCGCCAAAAAACAATCTACGACCGTAACAAGCCAGATCTTTTAATGATCAAGAAGGGGCACTACACATTGTCACTTCTGAGATATAGGCAAGCGTTGGAAACGTTTTCAATAGGTGAGACATTACACAGTGCTTAAGGTCTCCTTCTATTGTTATACACACGTAAGGACGCAAAACGGCTCAGAAAAATTAATACAGGTAGTTTGCAGTTACCATTGTTTACAAAACTCTTAATTGTTCGCAGCTGTCCCACCAGCTGAATACTGGCCTAAATACTGCAAAATGCTAATATCGTGAGCAATTCACCTTCAATTCTGACGATAACATAACATAACGATAACATTTTTATGCATGATCTAATTCGGAAGAAGATTTATAATATGTACTCTTTAAATATTTGTACGTTGAACTTCATTCAACTGAAGATGCCAGGAGATATATCCTTGTGTAAGCAATAGACAGCTACACAGTCTGGAGTTCATGTTTCCATAACAAACTCACTGAACAAAGTCTCCTGATGAATAACGAGGTAGGTCAGCAAAGCTTAAAAATAGACATATCTTTTCTGATTATGATAAGGGACCACGTAAACCGAGGTGATTCATTTTTAAGAGTTACTTTTCGGGAAGATAGCAGCATGAAAAACAAGTAAGATGGGTCATCATTCTCTCGTTTTACCATTTAGAATCAACTTTATTCAGTACTGTAATAGGCCACAGGCCTTTCGAGTACAATACATACATTTCAAAACCTTTACAGTCACTTGAGGTTTTATCTAAGCTGTTAAAGACTCAGTAATATCGATCAAAAGCTGTTGTCGTTTTTTGAAAGTATAAAAAAGGTATATACCAAGATTCTCTAATGTGTGTGACTTATCTGTTTGAAGGAGCAAAATAAATTTCCATTTACATGCTGGGGAGTAGTAAAATTTTGGCATAAATCTGTGTCTTATATCTTGATAGTTTGGGCAAACTAAAATAAAATGAAATTCATCCTCAATAGAGCTACATTGAAATGGGCACAATCTCTGTTCATATGGAATCCCATGTTTCCTTCCCTCTTCAATATTAAGGTCATGTGATGACAATCTAAATCTAGACATGGCTAATCTATAGATGGAATCATTAATGCAACTTAAATATTTCTCACATGTCAAAGTATTCTTAAATTTACAGTAAGTTCTTAGTTTAGAACTACTAGTAACTTCAGCGTGCCAATCCTGAATAGATATATCAAAACATCTCTGTTTAAACTGTAGTAAAAACAGATTACTGTTAACTGAATGCTGATTATCCCATACATCTGCAAATCCAAATTTACAAGTTTTTCACAAAAAATCCCCAATTTTTCACAAAAAATCCCCAGCAATTATAGCCATTTTCTGCCCTGTCATATTGGTATCTATAGCAATCTTTGACAATCTCTGGTGAATCAATGTGAATACATTTTAACCAAAAACGAAGGATATCTAAATAAATATACATTCGAACAGGGTGTCTCCCTAGCTCACCTCTTGCAGCAGAATTTGCAACATTTGTACGCACTCCTAAAACAAACTTACAGAATCTATGATGAATCTTTTCCACATCTAAAGAGTCATGTGTTCCCCATATCGCACTACCATAACGTAAAATTGGGAGTATTTTACAATCAAACACCCTAAAAGCAATGTCTGGTTGTTATCCATCCAGTTTATAAAAATTACTTTCAAGAGAGTACAAGGCTTTTCTAGCCTGTTCTGAGATAAATTTCTGGGCTTGAAACCAAACACCAGAACTGGAAAACATTACACCTAAATAGTTGTATTTTGAAACAATTTCAATTTTTTGGCCATTCCAGAACCATTTCTCACTTTTCTTTAGGCCACCAGCTTTACAGAACACTATAATTTTGGTTTTAGTAAGATTCACAGTCATTCTCCATTTCTCACAATAATCAGACAATCTATTTAGAAGACGCTGCAAATCAATTGGAGAGCTACTAAATAAGACAAGGTCATCAGCATATAACAAATAAAAGTTTCATCATATTTGCATACACAACCGTTTCTGTACCCTGTTTAAGGGCTTCCTCAATATCATTTATATAAAAGCAAAACAAAAGAGGGGAGATAACTGACCCCTGCTGCACTCCTATATTAATTTCAAAGAACTCTGTCACACCATGTGGGGTTTTAACTGCAGCTTTAACATGTGTGTACATAGAATATAAAGATACTAAAAATTTAGAAGATCATGGAGTAAATTAAACTATCACTGTCTTATTTGAGTGAATATCGAAATTTCAGTTTGCCCTTTTGAGTTATTGCAAACAGGGATAAACATTTCATGGTAAAAGTTAACGTTTTATTATTTTCACGACTCTTGCGGCGTGGAATCATTGCAAGTCAAATTCCAAAACCAACCCTGTTAGCCATTTTTCGCAGTATAGGTCCATCATCTCGCTCTATGCTACGGTGAATTTTTCCTAATTTCCAAGCTCCGACTTTTCCTGAAAATAAAAAAGGATGGAAAGATATATTTCTCTCAATGTTGAAATTGTTTAGGACCGTCACCTCATGCATGTCTCCTTGTGTAAATTTCCTCCTATATTTAGAAGCTATTATCCAATATCGCCTGTTCCTGTATCAGCATGACTGTCATTTGTGCAACCTCAGACGTCTCGTGTCGGATGCAGCACGAATGCCACTCGTGCTGATACGATGCTATATAGAAACTGGCGATGTTTAGTAATCAGCGTTTTTTCATGTGTCCGTATATCATGTGCATCAGAATAGTACAAATTGAGGGGAAAACCTTAAATTTGAGGCTTTAATTTTATGCCGCCTCTGCCCCTGGCGCATAATTCCAGAAATATTTGTGTAGGTCTACAACAGGCTTCATTCATTGACAAAGAAGTCAACACCATGTGCGGCAAATCCTCCATATCTTAAGGAAATAAGTCGCTTAGGAAAGAACTTTTTATGGTGCACTATGTTATTACAATCATTACCGATCAAACTTTTTCCTCTGATTTAAACCTCTTTCGATTTCGATCGTCGTACCGAGCCCAGAGAGACGGCCATTTTTTCCCGTTTTCACTGAGTGTTGCCTTGTCAACAAGTGTCGCGCTACATCGCTGTCACGCCATATGTTCACAACCTTTTTGGCGGTAGTCCTTGCCGTGCATAAGGTATAAAGTTTTCTTACATTAAGAGTTTTAAAATAAGCCCCCACGAGTGGTAGATCAGAAAATAATTGTAAAAGTTTAAGAGGCCGAATATCTGTCCCCGAGGCGCGTTCTACCTTAAACTCCCAAAATCGTACACAGTAACTGGTTGGTACTACTAAGGGAATGGGGTGCAATAGTATCTGCATCTGTACTTAGAAAAAATTGCCTACCATCCCAATAAAAAACATACTTGAAAATTAACTAGAAATAGAAACTGTCAAAAATACAATATTGCAAGCAATTATTTGTGACTACAGTAGTTTAGTATTTAAACACGGTACCTAGAAATGGCATGAGCCATCAGTACAGAATAAAATGAAATAAAAAATGAATGAGCGATATAATGTCACCTTTTCGGACAAACAGATTGTCCTTCCATATCTCGGCCTCTCAAACTTTTAAAATTCTTTTCTGATCTACCACTCGTGGGGGCTTATTTTAAAACTCTTAATGTAAGAAAACTTTTCACCGGCTTAGTTTTGCGGAATTGGAAAATTTTATTTCTTTCCATGTAGTCATTACTGGCGGCCATGCAAAGTAACCACCAATTTTTATTCTTGATTTTGAAAGAGAGCATTTGAAAGATTCTTTGAGGAAAGTTTGAGCAAAAGTTTAAGTGTTTCACTTTCGAGTTGCATACTATCTTAAATTGAATTAAAGTTAATTAGCTACTACTTTTAAAAACACTTTCATTATAATTATTTTTTATTCTTTGAAACGAATACATTTATTTTCATCTTCTTCCTAATTAATGTTGAGATACAGTTTATCAGTTTCGCAATCAAATATATTGTGAGTAATGGCAGTGTTTAATGTCAAATAAATTATATCTGAACACAATTCAATTGTAAACGAAAAAGGAAAAGTAGCTTTGGTGTCATAATGTTTTCTTCTCTCATCTTTGTTCATCGTTACAGCAAACTATATTAAATCACAAGTAAAAGTGTGAGAATGTGTGTCGTTGATATTTGCTCACATGTTACCTTTTGTCTGTCAAATATCATGAGCTCCTTCAAATGCAACACCTGTACATCTTATAAAATGCTACAGACGGCAAACATCTAGTAGAACTCGATATCACTAGAGTGAAACAACGCAGTGTTGAATTCTTTCATTTCGAAACACTTTCGAAAAAATTACATACTGTCAGTTCTTCAAATTCATTTTCACTCCATGTTTCGTTCTTTCGATGTAGATCATGAGATGACTAATTTTTTCAGAGCTTTTTTTTTTGAAAGCACACTTTCATTTCATTTGTCATTGAAACTCTCTACGATGCCCGGTCGCTTACTTATGACCAAAGTCATTACACCGCATAGCCTTGTAGGCCTAGCAGGCCTAGGTCTGGGATAGTATAGAAAACGAGGGACTGCCCGAAAAGTCACAAACGACGGTTGCACTACATAATATTTTTGAGATACTGTAGGGCCTAATGCCGTCAAATCGAACTGAACTTTTTGTGTCGAATTGTCTCAATGTCAATCGTTCTCAAGGCGTACTACAGATAAATATACTCCAAGTTGACGAGATGGCGAATAAAACAAATCTACATAGGCCTAATTGTGAATATAACGAGCGAACCAACAAACTTATAAAGCAGTTTGTCTGAAACAATTTGTCAGTGAACTAGGAAGAAGAGAAGGAAAAATATCAATAAAATCATATCTTCACATGAATGCGTCAACAATAACAAAGCGAACCGCTGCTGTGGTGAGAGCGCCGCCATCGGTTCCCTTCCTTACCACTGGAGAAAATAAACCTTAAACAATCATCACCATCATTTCTTCAAGATGGCGTCTCGACGTCAACGATCAGAAGGAAAGGTTCGAGGCGATGAATTCGTGCCAAGTTATCAAGGCAGAGAGAGATATCCAGGAGGTAAATTAAACAGCAGTACGGTATCAAATTATTGTGAATGTTACAGATGTATTCAACAAAGCTAGCATTAATGAATACAATTTTTGAGATGTCGTTGCTGATGTACGAAGCCGGCCTACACGACCACAATCTGCAGCATCGATGCCGTTTTGCACTGTGCACTCTGTGCGGTGTGTGGCCCACTCACTCCTTTCTGTTAGTTAGTCGGTACTTTGGCAACAGACAACCGGAGGAGTTGTTAAGCTGTTGAGTACATCAATATGTGTTTCGGTAACAGGCGATGTCTTGTACCGTGACAACACCAGGTGCATATTCGCTCCATTCAATGTATGGTTCTCATCTCAGTGTTTACAGAACGTCACCTGCAGCACTACCTCAATCATCAGTACGTACATGTACAGTCAACTGAGCGCCTGCCATGTCCTGTTGAACGAGGGTTGATTAACATATCATTTGTCATTTTTGAATCGATAAAGGAAGGGTTCTTAAGTTTAGATGGGCAGTGAGGGCAAGTCTCCATGACATTGACAATGACATGATTTTTACTGCAGTGCTAATTATCGATGTGGAAACCTTTCCATGATGATCTGTTATTTATGTCAGAATAAAGGTATAAAATTTTCTGAGTCTGATTTTCAAGATATTATCTCCTAAATTATTGTGAAATTCTCCAGTACTAGCAATCGTTCATTTAAAACAGCTGATTAAAGGGGCAGTCCTCAAGCTCTAGTTCTCATATTAGTCATTTGGTATAATTTACATGGTGTTAGCAATGCCAGTTCATAAAGATCATGAGAATATTTTTTGTTTTTCTTTACTCAAGTTACAATTTCTTTTGATGTATAAACCGATTTTAAAAGTCATAGAAAGTGTTAAAAATGTACATAAATTAGCATAAATTAAGCGTTCGTTGAGACATAACATGGGGTTTCTCGAGTAGAAGCCCATAGTTTTACTGCTATTTTGTGTTGCTGAACCAGGGGCTTATACTCGGGCGAGTACAGTATACCTTGATAACCAAAATATTCATGGACTACCAGCCATTTTCACTGGGCTACCAACTTCAGAAAATGGTAGCCCAAGTGAACTACTGGGGTAAAAAGTTAATTTCGAGCCCTGCTAGTGGAGAATTGAATGATTGCAAAACAGTAACAGATAGAAAGTTTTGATGTAGTTTAGGAGCTAATTTTCATCATTAAGTACTTAACAAACAAACAAATGCTGAATATGACATGAATGTGATCTTGACTAGAGATTTCTTGTTGGTGAACTACCCATAACATTTTTAATGGTTATGACTAATGTTTTTTTAATGCGGATATTCACATTTATTCATAGCACATAGGTATTAGGTATAAAATTGTACTCAAATGAAATGTAGAAAGGTATAAAATTATACTTTTCTACATTTCATTTGAGTATTGATCAAGACTCTGAAAATGGCTCATTTGTTTTGTATTTTATATATCATGTGTGTGGAACAGCTGCTGTCTTAATCATGTATGTTTAGCTCAGCAATGACTGTTCTTCATTCAGAAATTTTCAAAAGAATGTACAGGACATGTAGTTGAATGAAATTATAGTTTTTGTATAAGTTTTAAGATAATAAAATTTGCATAGACTTAAAAGAAGAGATAGTGAATGGTGTATGGAATCAGGTAACTGATGCATCCTGTGTAGATGATTGAATAAGAAAGGACGTCTACTGAAAGCTTCACTAAAAGAATGCAGTGCTGTACTTCTCAAGAATCAGCTACAACTCTACTGTACAAGAGCCACTGAAATTGCCATTTATTGATCAGTGTACAGTCAACAAAATACATACCGGTATAACTCAAAGAGTTCAAATTGAATCCTGACTTCAGTGAAGACAAATTGTTGCCACAGCACAGTGTCCTGAAGCAGTGCTTGACTGGTGGAACCTAAGAAGTGAATCTTTCAACAGAGACGGTGACACATGCTGTTTGACTGCAGTTCAGTGAAGATAACACCATAGTATGGTGCATAGTCGCACAGGGGATGTTTATACCAATTTCATGGACAATTAAAGTTACACTTGTCTGCCGGTTTATACTTTTGTTGGATGTACATAAGTTTATAAAAACAAGTTAAAAACCTGTTGTTGATGTTGTATCCTGTAAATAAGTTGCAAACTCTGTGCCCAGTTAACCCTGATATTGATTGCTCAACAAACTACGGTACAGCAAAGACAGAATTATAAGAACACAACAAAGTGGAATGGTTTGTGCACACCTATCTAAAGAGGTCACTTTGAACATGATGATAGTTCAGCAACTACCTTAGCAGATACATTTGAGTAACATAAATAGGACACAGACCCTATGAATGCCTTGAACCAGCTTTGCAGTGAGTACCACATGGTACACAATGGAAGTGGAAAAGACTGGAATAAAATGTCCTGAAATGTCTCACAGTAGTTGGCAGAGATCAAACACTGGACTTGAACCAAGATCAAGACTCAGAATATCTATTTGTCACATTGACCTGAGTATAGACATTGAACTTGGAGAACATTTTTACCCTAAGGAAAATTAATCACCACTGCCGGTAAATCCTGAAGTACCAGTACATACGCATCAGAAGAAAGAAGATGATATTGGTATTGTAATGAGACAGTTGGCTGTAAAATGACTGTACAGATTGGTACCATGAAGGTGAAGGCAACCGCAATATCAGTATGATTTATCCTCATCAAGTACAGCTGATTGAATACCTTTCCTTTTTGTTGCATCTGTTTTTGCTGTACATGTACTATTCCAATTGTGATGACATCATCAGGCTATGCCCTGGAAAACTCACCTCACATCACAACATGCATTTCAAATGATAATACTTTACAAAAGTAAAATAGCTTGCAAAACTCTTACTATTTTAAAGGACAAGACGTTGATACATTTGTCCTTTTCTGAGTACTAAATTTTTGAAAATGCTGATTTGTCAGACTTCAAATGTTTCAATGATAATTGAATGAGTACTGTGTAGTTTAAAATCAGTATTTGTGTCAATGAAAGAATACCAATTATTTCTTGTGATGCATTGACTTCTGAATGTACCCATTTAAGTTTTTTCCCCAGAAAATTGACATTTTCAATAAATCATTATAAAAGAACTTTGGGAGCATACTGTTATACGTACAATTATGAAAATGTTCCATTCTGAGTTTATTCATAATAAATATCCATGCAATATCTTACCCAGGCTTTATTTAAAAAGATCAACCAAGCATAGCAGTAGTACTTGTATATGAAATTTGCAAGATCTTCTTACCTGCTACATTGACTGTGCTATCTGTTACATGTACTGGTACAGTACTTGTGAGGAAAATATTATTGTACTGGTAGACGCTGATACAATATCCGACAACACATCTCTGTGGTATTTATTGATGTCAGGAGAAACGAAGCGTCAAAGCTGAAGACTAGAAGTGTGTTTTCCTCACGGCAGT
>LD353062.1:24888-47629 GCA_001465055.1 Ptychodera flava
TGTAGCTTAGAATTTTTTGATTGATATATTTAATCATCTTTTGGGTTCTTTGGGTCCATATCCCACCTCATGCCCCTACATCATCAACTATTTACCAACAACTCCATACCAACAACCAATTACCTGACCTGGCCACACATTAGAGAAGGTACAGCGTCATTGACGGTATTTTTTTACAGTGCTTGTCAGTGATTTTTTTTTGAAACCTTTTTGTCAAATAATTGCATTTACATTATGCCTGCAAGAAATACAGTACCTCTGTTCAGCAACAGAATGAATGCCAGCACTACAAACGTAAATAAGTTACACCTTGACTTTTAAGCTAATTTCTGCTGTTTCATGTCTTCATTTCCTATGATATTAGTAAGTGAATTATAGCAGAATTCTAAATTTGCCAACATTGAAATTCTGATACTTCATTGTTGTATTTTCAACTTTGAAAACTCCAAAATTCGATTGACAATACCTGCCTCGTGCAGCCATTTTGAATTTATAATGAGGCACATATAGAAATTGATACATTTTATCTACAATGTTGCTTAGCAAAATATCTTTATTTATTGATTTACATTTCATCAGTTCATATTTATTACTACCTTCATTTTATTCAAACTTCAAAGATGCAAAGAAGTGAAGTTGCAAGACTGTTAGCTTTTTGAACTGAAATTTGAGTGATTCACTTGAACTAATTTGAACAAATGAATTTGATAGTATTTATTTACAAAAGTGATTCTTCTGGGCCAATGAACTCCCAAAATCATCTTGAACATGTTTAGAAAAAGATTTGTGATATTTACACCTCCAATTTATTGCTAATGTCCCAGAAATATTGGAATTGGTTGAAATTCAAAACCACTGGGCGCCATTTTGAATATTTAATTAGGTGAATAATAAAATTGTTACATTTTATATACATTGTTGCACAACAATTTTATTCCTTGCTTAATGACCTTTCATAATATGTATACTTTGTTGGGGTAAAAATGCCTTCTTTTCATTGAAAAATTGAAATTATTATATGTATGTACGGCTTTTTTTCAAATTCTACATCAGTTGCCAGAAACTTAGGCCTGAAAGGGTTAACCTGTCAGGTTTCTCAGATGTACAGCTGTAGTTGAAGAGTTAAATCTGTTTTCAGCAAACCTGTGTTTAGGAATTGGTTGGAAAAAATTCACCTCTACTGTACATGTAGTGTGTCACTCATACCTGAACATATATGTTATTAAGCGATGGACAGTATCTACATGTACAATTATGATGCAAGCACATAAAATTTCTTGATTCTGCAAGTCTGAAAATTTGTGGAAATCTCTGTGTTTAGCACCTGCTAATAAATATTGTGTGAAGACTGTTTGCCAATAGGAGTTCTTGAACATCCCTGTTTCAATGTGCCAGTCTACCACCTGAGGGCGCTCTACCAAAGATACAGTCTTGATCCTCTTTTCATTACAGAAATCTGAAGAAGTTACAGCTTCCAGGGAAACCACAGGTGCCGTGACAGCAACACATGTATCTGACAAGCCAAGCACAGAAACCGTTAGCGGTCAACTCTCTGATGATTTGGTAAGTTACTTATTTCACTTCTTTAGAATATAAACTTTCCAAGGATAAATTTTCATAGGCTGTAATGTTTAATGTGTTTTCCAGCATGTTAATATTTGCAAAATACACTTTCTTTTGTCTATAAATACTATACAAATCCATAATTGTATTTGACAGGTTTTGCCATTCCTGACCATCGAGGAACGACTGAGATCTATCTTCAACTTTCAAGATGATGATAGGTTTTGTCTCATTTGCAATCAACTGGTTTCCAAGAATGTGACAGTAAGTAATTCATTCAAGTTCCGTCTGTGTGTGAGTCTGTCATCATCCACAGAGTACCAGTGAGTGGTAAAATTATTATTGCATGACCGCCACAGTTTGTTGACTAAACCAGAATTTAAACTTGTAGCTTTGGAAAAGCATTATATTTCACATAGATGCAGCATGCTGTAAAGGTTTCAAGAAATGTACATTTTTCTGTCTGTGTGCATTTAATGTCCTCTTGCAAAGTCAGTGGAAATGCATTCATTTTCAGAGTGTCAAAAAGCTGACATTCAGGGCACTTATCCTACCAAGTCCTGTAAGTGCAAGATGCAAGGTTAATTAGTATCAATTTATGCAAATTATATAAATGAGCATTGTTTCAGCATTAAAATTTTATGCCAATGATTCTGTAGCAATGTAGAATATTTGTGTACCTTGCATCTTGCATTGTGTAGCCAAGTTGGTGAAAGTCAGTAAATTCTATGTATTAGGGCTAACATAATCAAATGATACCCACCATGTTAAGACCTTCAGAAGACTAAAACTTACAGGCTGAGCACAAGCATTGCATTCATGTTTGTAAGAGTCATTGAAAATCTAGCAACATATATTGGTTTTGAAGGGTAAATCTGATTTGTAGATTGCCATTGTTTACTGCAACTTAAGGAATCTGAAACTATAGCTATTCTCAACCTGATTGGCTGTTTGGAAATAATTCAACGATGACAATTGGGTCAATGTTTTGAGTGCCAAAGTCAATTTTTGTCACCTTTATAAAGTATAAACCTAGCCATGCAATTTCTTTCAAATCCAGACAGTTTTTCAGACTTCCACAAAAAATTTGGTCAAATGCTTTAGCCATTGAAGAGTCACATCCATTTGGTCCAAAATCATCTAAAGAATTGCTGGAAAATTCATAAAAATTGGTAAAATGTTGTACTAGAATTTTGGCGGGAAAAAATTGCAGTACTAAAGGGTTAAGCCAACCATGAGCTAATAGCTCCCAAGATTCTGCACTTTGGCCCTGGGGACAAGGTGAAGGAAACTTTCGCTTGATACCGCTTTGAAGAAACTTGGAAGAATGGCAAATGACAGGGCTATATAGTCAAAAATGATATAAATGATTGTGTTCTTTACAGCTAACAGTGCACTGTGGTCGTCAAAGACATCAGATAATGCAAGCATTATTGGATGAGATAGCCCAGCTGAATTACATCATAGAGGATTTTGCTAAACCAGACAAGATCCAAGATGCCTTGAGAAGAGCTGTAAGTATACTGAACATTAAAAAAAAAGTAATTTAGGTAGTTTCATCAAGGCTTAACAATCTTGACTCTCGCATTGATTAAAATCAAGTGAGATTCCCAGAATATGTATTTTGTAAATGCAAATACAATTGTGTTTTATAACATTTTTTCAGTGATTCTTTTCCCTCAGCAAATTTATCAGTTGTTCTTTTTATAGTAGAATTTTGAAATTGGACAGTAATTAGTGTCCATCCTTTGAGTGCCAAAGTCAATTTTTGTCACCTATATAGATTATAAGACAGACATATTTTATTTCAGGTTTGCATAATTTGTTTCAGATTTTTCACAAAATTTTGATCAAAAACTGTATCCTATGAAAAGTGCTGCCCCCTTTAGTCTAAAACTATCGAACGTATTACAGAAAAAATCATAAGTGGTAAAATGTAGCACAAAAATTTGGCAGAAAATTACAGCACTCAAAGGTTAACATTTACTGGGTGTGAAATCATTCCAACCAAATGTTTTGCAAAGAAATATTTAAGGTGGATGAAATATTGATATTGAGCCAGTATCTTGTTCCCTGGTACATCACATCAGCCTTCATGTAAGCTTGTATTCAAATAATCTTCCAAGCTTGTTTTCCCATCTTCAACAGGAGAAAATCGAGGACAAACTGAATCAGGCAAAGACTATGCCAGAGTCCAATGCATTCTGTCCAATATGTAGTGTTCATGTTAAGCATGTTGAGTCTCAGGTAAGTGGACACAGATTTTGTTATTGTAATAATATTGTCTGATATATACACCTCTCCCCTGTCTCAAAATGGAATGCTCTCACCAAGCCTTAAGCCCTGCATATATCCACTTTTCCCCTGTCCCAAAATGGAATGCTCTCACCAAGCCTCAAACCCTCGATATATCCACCTCTCCCCTGTCCCGAAATGGAATGCTCTCACCAAGCCTCCAGCCCTCAGCATGAAAGGTTCTGAAAGCAACTCTTCAGTTTGTCTACCAAGGCATTTACTTATTTCATTCTTATAAGTAAAAGTATTCATAATTAACCCTTTGAGTGCTGTAATTTTTCCCCACCAAAATTTTAGTGCAACATTTCAGCAATTTTTATGAATTTTTCTGTAATTTTTGATTATTTTGGACCAAACAAACATTACATTTCATTGGCTACAGGTTTTCATCAAAATTTTGGCAAAAATCTGAAAAAATTTGACTGGGGTACATTTTATACAGGCCATAAAAGTGGATTTTGGCGCGCAAAGGATTAAGGAAAGTAATTTCCTTTCTGTGTTTTGTGGCCCACAAACATGGTTACATATTCAATTGAGTTTGTTATACTCACATTTGGTACAATAATGGTGGTGTTCTTGTACTGCGGACTGTTTTCAATGGTGTATTTTATTCTTATATGATTGCCAAAGTACAAAAATTGTCAAAGTACAAAAATGATGAAATGATAAGCTACTTAGTGTGTAATTTGAATATCAGTAGTGTGTATTTATCAGTGCTGTGAGCAGTGTGTTGTTTGAGATGTAAATTTCTCAATTTTTGGAAATATTTAAATACGTGGTGGAGTCTCACATGTTCTTCCTTTGCTAATCATAATTCAGGTTATTACTAAAATATAATTATGTTTATTTTTTATGACAGAGTCTGGAGCCGCACTTGACAGGTGTTCGTCATGAGAGAGTCAAACAGATGTGTGAGGTCATTGTCATGGTCAAGACAGCTATTGAGAATAATAGCCTGAAGAAAATTGACATGCAAGTTGAGGTAGTGACATTCTGTCTTTGCTGTGAAAATAGTTATGATACTGATTGCAAATAAGCCAATTCATTGTTTGTAGTATTGTGTTTATGTAAAATTACAATGGGAATATAGTCAGTTTGCTAGTCGTAACTGTATCTCCAATGATATTGATATGGAATTTACTCAAGAAATCCCTTTTTGATGCTTCAAAATTTCAACATATCTAGTGCACAAGGATTGGGCTTGACTTTCAGAAAGTGCCAGAAATTCCCACAAATTAACACAGGGATTTCAAAAATTTTGAGAAACTCCTACATTGCCTAAATTGACTAAAAGAATTGAGAAATTTCAAAAATTGTTCTTGAATTGACACAAAGAATTCAGAAATCTCAACAAAGTCCGGCATTGACACAAAAGAATGCAGAAAGGCCATCTCTGCACTGTTGAGTCTATAATGAATATTTGTGTCTGTTAGGTTTGTTGTGTATATACCTTTTTGAAAATGCACTATTCAAAGAACAGACATGGTCTTAGCAGACAGCATTTACAAAAATGAAGTCACAGTATGTCAATTATACAAGTCATACTACCAGAAACACAAAGATTTTCTGCAGCCAAATGGATATATGCAAGTATCTATTTGCATAGCTGTCTCAAGTATGGTTCAGTATTTCTGTGATATGAGTTTCTTAACTAAGTTTATGTGTGAAGTACGATATAGAGTATGCATTTGTGAGTGCTTCACAAAATCTACAGCGTGTGGAGAGGGTTACAGTCTGAAAAATGTAACAACTAAGCTCAGTTGTCAAACCATTCTTTGTAAGGGTAGGGATTTAGCCAAGCAGTTTTGACTGTGATGTCATCATGAGGTGACTAGGTGCCATACATTATGTGAGTTCAAACCTTATCCAGAATTTACTGAATTTAAATATATAGTTTTGTTTTCACTAAGGTAAATTACTGAATACAGGCCAAAATACTTGGGTGCCATAAGTGGTATTTAACACAAGGGAGCCAAAAGTCAATTACCTTAAAAATTGCTTACTTTGCCTATTCTTATTTCAGGATTATGAACGTATGCTGAGATACAGACCCAGTGATCAGAAAAAATGGTTGTGCTTGATCTGTGATGTTATGAACACAAATAAACCGGTAAGGAACAGAGCAATTCTGATGAAATAGCAAATGATGAGGTCTTTTTTTCATTTCCATGTGGAGTTTGAATTTGATATTATCAGAGACTACAGCAATGAGTACTTGATAGGAACAGAAATGACTGTAAATTTGAATTTGATATTATCTGTATATCAAAGAATGGTAATTTGCATGAGTACTCGACAGGAACAGAAAGGTCTGTTAAGGTCTCTTCATGTGGAGTTTGATATTATCAGAGACTACCGTAAACCAATTTACATGATTACTTGACAGGGACAGGGGACTGCTAAGGTGGTGTACGCATCAACTTTTTGCTCAACTTTCTGCAAGGAAACTAAATCATTCCCCTACAAAATTCAGAATAAAAATCAGTGGTCACCTAGCAAAATTTTGTACTGGAGAAACAAATTGCCCAATATTTTCTGATGCTTGAAATTCAAAACTGCCACCACCTCTGTTAACTCTATCAGTAAAAATTAAATTTCTGATTTTTACTAGAAAAAGCCAGTGAAAGCTTTAGTCATTTCCCGAGCTTCAAAATGAGCCCCTCCAAGTGGTAAAACAAAAATATTATAAAAGCTTGATAGTCAAAATGTCTGTTTCCATGGCACTTTCTACCTTAATTCAGTCATGACTTTGATTCCAGAATTGCACAGAACATAGCTGCCAGCAAACATTTGAAAGTAGACTCTGCAATAAAAGGACATCTTTTCATATATTGGTAGGAATCGATCCAAAATGCCCAAAAAAGCAAACTTTAGGCAGATTTGGTAAATTTTGCTGTTGTACTTGAAAGAAATTACATCATAAAGACTAAACTTGGTGATTGCCAAAGTTTCTGCCCATCAGTTCCACTGCATGGCTATGAAAGGAAATAAAGTAATTTGTTAGCATTGTACTTATGTGTGTTAGATTTCCCTTAGGAGTTAGTGGTTGTGGTAGCAACATTTAACGCTGATCCAACACCTGTACCATGACATTCCCCAGGTACGCATGACTGGCACACATCTTTACCCATATATACAGATATGCATATTTGGTAAGGGGAACAAATTTTGTAGAGAATATTTTTTTTATTTTTCACATAAAGTACATTTGTTATGCAACTAATCTCTAAGAACAGAGGTTGAGGTGCAAAAATGACAAAGTACACCATATAAGGGGAAAATGTTGAAACTCTGCCGCTGGAGACTAGGTGAATGAAAAAGGTTAAACTACAGTTTAAAGAGAAAAGTCTTGAGGGAACGGTGGAAGGAAAGGGCAAAGTTGGAGTGACGAAGTTCAGAGGGAAATTTAAGTCTATAATGTAGGGCCTATGTAAGAGAAACATTGCTTGCCAAAAGTCTTTGTGGAGACGCTTGGAAAACTGATAAGTCAAGAATCTAAGGAAGAGGAGCATTTTCTTTTTGGAGTGTATTAATGTAGAGGCTTAGAGAGATATTGCTTCAAGAAATTGAAGTTAAGAAATCCTTATTGCTTTCTTTGCAGCGGGATCAAGCTCACTTTGAGACGTCACACCACATCACCAAGAAAATCTGCATCACAACTATCCTCCAGTCTCTAAAGATGGTCCTCAATGCCAGAACCATGCTACCTATCAGGCAGGAGAGTTCTCATAGGTCAAGTAGAGGTCACAGGTCATCAGCTGACAAGGGTCAAAGTTCACATGGGCAAATGGAACCAGAAGTTGGCCATCAGCAAGGAGGGTACGTGTATGAAGGAATCAGTGATATGGAAAGGGAATTCACAGAGGAAGAGTTAGATTATGATGAAAGCATGCTAGTTGCTTACGATGAAATCGGAACTGAGCTCTATGAGTATGAAGAAGATCCGAATCTGTATCAGAAACCTGACAGCTACCAAGCCAGTGCAGTAAGACAGGAGGAGAGGGCGCCCTCACGTGACCGGAGTGATCGGAGACAACGAGATGACCGAAGTGATCGGAGACAACGAGATGACCGGAGTGATCGGAGACAACGTGATGATAAAAGGAAGGAGAAGAGAGGAGAAAGACACAGTAGAAGTCAGACCAAGACAAACAGAGAGGAAGATTTTAGTAAGGGATACACTGGAGATATTGTTGGTGAGTGTAAATAAATTTACTGATTCAGTAAGTCCATGTCTTTGTTTGTGTTTGTTGGATATATGACAAGGATTTTGAGACAGAAATATATGTGCCTCAAAAGTGAAAGTCCTAAACTTGTGCTCAAGCTTTCCTCAAGGAATCTTTCAACCATTCTCTTTCAAAATCAAGAATTAAAATCGGGGCTTACAAGACAAATTTTGGAACAAGAGAAACAAATTAGTGATTAGAGTTACTGATAATTGAAATTCAAAATGGCTGACATCCCTGTGTTTATTCTACAGAGAGATATAAAATTTTTGATCTTCGAAAAAACTTAGCCAGTGAAAAGTTTTCCTACACCAACAGCTTCAAAATGAGCCCGCACAAGTGGTAGATAAGAAAAAATTGTAAAAGTTTGAGAGTCTGAATATCTGTCCCTGAGGCGCATTCTACGTTAAACTGATTTTTTTCCTTCAGAAACTTAGAACATTAAGCCCTTTTGAAACCTAGGACTTAAGGCCTTGATTTTGTTTCTGCCTATTTTCATTGCAATGGTATAAATATATTTCTCTGTTTTTCTTCTCAGGGAAGTCGTTTGTGAAGCCAGGGTTTTATTGTACACTGTGTAACCAATACTACGGCGATGCAGAGGTAGCATTCAATAAACACTGTACGACAAGAGCACATTGTAAACGTGTTAGATTTTTGGTAAGTGTCAAAACTTTGTTTTGCTCGCATAACTTGATGTATATTCCACTGCAGTGTAGAGAAAATATCTATGGCTAAAGTTGACTTTTTTATTCTGTCAATTCAGTTCACAAAGCAATTCAGCTGTGATCTGGGGTTCTTGGGGTTGGTGGATACAGTTATTTTTTTGCAAGAATGTGCATTACCCATCCTGAAGTTCTGCAGACTAATTACAGTAGCATGTGCCTCGAGAGTGAAATAGTCCCGGCATAGGGTTCCACATACAAATAGTCATTCCTGTAGCTAAGCTAACTTTCAGTGCATCATCAAATATTTATCTAATACTTTTCTTTTATTCTGTTTTAGAATGAAGAAGGTAAATCCCACCACAGACAAAGGCCAAGATGAGACAGCTGTTCTTGACAGGAAAACTGAAAGTTTTAAACATCGGGTACAAATTAATCCTTTGAGTGCCAAAGTCAATTTTTGTCGCCTTTTTAAAGTTTACACGAGTCAATTTTTCTATTTTTTGCAAAATATTTTGATAAAAAACTGTAGCCAATAAAATGTTAGGTCCATTTAGTCCAAAATTATAAAAAAATACAGAAAAATACATAAAAAATAGTAAAATGTTACATCAAAATTTTGGTGGGAAAAATTCCAGCCCTCAAAGGGTTTACATTGTTATAACGGAAAAGTAGAATACCATAGTTGTAAAGCAAATACTTGTGTGAATGAATGACCAAGACTGAGATGAGGATATCAGGTTAATTTTATTCACTGATCAGTGTTGAACTTTGATGGATATACTAATGCAACAAACATGGAATTATTTAAGCAATAACCCCTGCCGCAGGAGGGTATACACGAGATTTTGGTACAATGCGCGACATATAGCACGAGCCGATAGGCGAGTGCTATATGGAGCGAATTGTACCAAAATCGAGTGTATACCCGACTGCGAAGGGGGTTATTGCTATTATATTATATCAACTTGCGTGTATTTGTTGTCTTACTTGGGTATTTTCGTCACTCTAAGCGCCAAATGCAGAAAACGGACGTCTGGGAGATCGAACGTCGGAAATTCTGCGCCCGAGACCGAGCATTTTTATAAGTTGGGATTCCGTACAGGCACACAGTATCCTACGATAAATACGCATTACGTCCATATCGACATTGCATTTTATTGGCATGCAACACGAACGATACTTGTCGAAAATACCTGCTGCACTCACACAGAAAATGGGTCAAGAGTTCACATCAAGAGAAAAAAGTAACAATTTCTTTCGTAAATTTACATAAAAACAATAGTCCTGGCTTTTTGGCATACTAAAACTAGATTTGTCTCATTCTGTACCGCATACCGTCGCGACATTCAGTGGTGGCACAGTGAAGTTACAGGATCTATTTTTGGTGGATAATTTGGACGTTAATTGTACCAGAAAACAAGCACTTTTAAAATAACCCAGACTTTCGATGACAGCAACTGTGATGAACAGTTGTGCAGATTCTGAGTTGCCCGATGCAGGGAGAGCTGGACGGTGACACTGCTCGTTGCATATCGTCGCAGTCGCCAGGAGTCATCCCATTGTTATTTTGAACTTCTTGGTCTACATCCTTAGGAAATCCCGATCTGTTATAGCCCAAACTTCGGTAAATAATATCTGACATACCGTTACTGTGAGGAAGTGTCAATTTATTTGTGTATGAACGAATACTATCTTCATTTTAAAGAGCGGTACTAGGATATATCGCGTCTCGACTCCCTCAAAGTGTACGGTGCGCTGTCGCCCTAATATTTGTGTGCATCATACCCCAAACGTGCTGCTTCAGAGATGTCTCTCATCATCGATCCCAACTTATTTACACCAAGAGGTGAGTTACAGACCCACACTTTATCGGTGTATCAAAATTCGGTCTTCGGTCTTTGAAACAAAGTGGACTGTTTCGGTCTTTCTCGAGGGTCTATGGTTGATAGGTACGTTCAAATGCACAGACCAGGCAGTTTTCGAAAATGCTGGTTTAGGGGCCCGTTTTAGCACTGCTAGCAGTGCTAAAACAGTATTTTAGCATCGGTGGAATGAGCTCTCGTCCAATCAGAATGGCGCATGGTAGCATGATATAATATAATGAATGATCTCCATGTACAGATCACAAGTAATCATTGACAAACATGATGTCGTGTTTGAATACATTGTAGTTTTAGTGACTTTACAGACTTCTAACGGTTAAAACTGTTGAGTGTGTGCAAGGTCTACTACTGTATATATTGTTGCTTGATGCTCCAATTGTGCAAAGTGTTGTATCACTCATAGGTTCAGTTTTTTTTAAAGAGTGCTTTCTTACACATACTTGCAATTAGGGATGATCATTATTTGTCAAGTCCAGACTCTACTTAACCAATTACCCAGAATACACTGTATTTAGTTTTGCTCAGGTTTCAGGATCAGGTATTCACTTTCATGGCTGTCATGTTTATTTGGTACAGAAAAGAAAATATTCACCAGATCTCTTTGTTAATAGCTTATCAGTGTTTGAAATAACTCATAATTACAGGTAGGATCATTGAGTTGCCATACAATTTATCTTTGAGTAATTACAGAAAGAAAAATTGTATGGCAACGTTAATTACTCCATTTTTATGTATCTAAGACAATTGACAATATCAAAAACTGCATAGTAGATTCATTTTTTAAGGTGAGGAATAAAGACAAAACATTTTGAAATTTGGTCTGCAGAGCACACAAATTCTGATCTCTTCCAGCCATTCCATTGTAAACTCATTTTTTGTAAAATTTTCATCCAAGGATCAGAAGTTGAATCTTAATGTTAAGTGTAGTCCCAACAAGTCCAGTGGTTTCAAAATACTACAAAAATAATATAAAATAAGAAAATATGGATTAGATGTTTTATATCATTGTTAACCAAGAATATTTGGAAGTCAGTTTTTTGCATACATGTTGTATGTAAACCAGAAGTTGTCTAATATTTTATTAGGTCTTTTAAAGAGCATACATTGTACGCAGTCGGAGAACAAATGTTTCATTAAACTTAAACAAGTTGAAAGTTAAAATACCATGTTTTACCTGCCTTTCAGTCATTGACCTTGTATTTCTGTTGACTTCAGTTTCCATAGATACCAGACACAGTAGGCTTGTAACAAATTTGAAGGAGTGCTTATCATATGTTTTGTAAGTTTGTATTAAATGATAGAATTTTATTTTGTCACATTCTCAGTTGGCTTTCATTTATGTAGTATTCTAGTTTTAATTTTACTTGTGTAGAGGGATGTAAGCTCACTGTGAAGTAGAAACACAGAAATAAAAGCAGTTTTGAGAATGCATGAAGTAAAACTTGACTGAAAGATCCGTCAGTCGAGGACGCTCTCTAGGCTTCCCGCTTTTTGAAAAAGATAATTTATTTCAACAAAGTGGCAAATAAATCAAATCTACATAACTCTGAATGTTTTGAGGGAATGAACATGTCTGAAAAAAGTCTCAAAGGGGAGCGTAGACAGTGCCTTTGAGCGATGAATCATTTAGTCTGGAAGTCAAGCATGCTGACACCGATAGAAAATCAAAATTGCACTATATGTTATATTTGATCCTCACTTTTACATTTCAAACTTGATGATTGATGATGAAGTCAACATCTCCACTCAGAAATTGGACATCATGACACCATTCTGGTTTTTCGATATTGCACATGACACGTGGCAAACATGACAACTCAAGACTACACAGTAATTGTTGTTCTGACCTAGACTGGCCCTCAGTTACTTGGCCTTTTTCTGTAGTATATACTGCTTAGCATTCTGCTGAAGTTTGTTCCTGCAATTCATTGTTGTGATATTTATATGCCCTCAGATATGGAGCAAGTATATCGTTTACAGTGCCATTATGACCGAGTTCATACTAGACATTATTTTAAGGTAGTATGCTCCTTGAAATTGAAAGGCTTAAACTTTCAAAAAAAGTTTGAACCATTCTCTTTCAAAATCAAGAATAAAAATCTGGGGAAACTGTGCAAACTGCACAATATTTACAAATGTTTGAAATTCAAAATGGACACATCTCTGTGTTACCTCTATAACGAAAAATTAAATTATTAATTTCCACAAAAATACGCTTACTCTGTGTGCTTTCCAACAAGACAAAAAAGTGGTGGACTAAAATGTCTTATAACAGTCTGAGAGTCAGAATATGTCTCAAGGCGAATTCCACCTCTAAATATCAGTTTTCTACTAGAGGTTACTTCATGCATAGTAAGCTCTTCAAGTCAACTCCTCATCAGCTATCAATCAATGGAACCAACACTGCTAACATTTTAAAATATCTGAATTCTTTCTCTGGGTCTACAGTACGTCTTTCTTAGAGTAGGTTGGTACTAATTGTGCTTAATTTTTTTACATTTTACATGGCAAGTTCTAGCATGTTCGTCTTTAGTGTACTGTATATATGTAAACAGGTAATAAACTCTAGTTGGTATTTCAACATAACAATGGCTATTGACACTTACAAGCCAGTCTGTGTGTTTATGTGTGTGTGTGTGTATGTGTAACAGAGAGCAATTGATTCTCAACTATTGGAGATATCTTCATTACCAGTACAATGCTTATCTAAGACTTGCATTGTCAAGATTGAAGATTAGTGGAAACACACATCGTGTGTTCAAGATCAGAACCTTAACCTGCTCACTCCAATTCCTTGTGAACTCTCACTTGGTTTGGGCTAAACCATGGCAGCAAAAGGGTTGAAGAATATTAAAATTGCTTTGGGTGTGTAGATTGATGCCAATAGAAAATCTTTCTGTATGTACACAAAGCTGTGGGTCCTTTCTTTTACTGTTATTTTCTCAATTTTAACAAATGATCCCGTCACTTAAAGGTATACTGTCACCTGCTCCAATTTTGCCACAGTTACCATTGAAAGAAAATCTAACCAATCACATATGTTAAGCAGGTGGCCACTTTTTAAAAACAGCGCCCTCACATTTTGAATACCAAGGAACGCCCCTTTGACCATATATGGGCATATTTAGATTACAGGTGACTGTATTCCCTGACCATTTGTGAGTTGTGCAATGAAACACAGGCTGCCTCTTTTTCAGTATCTGTCGTATACATACTGTTGTGTGTTATATCAGAGACCACACAACTTTGCTTCTGAAAAGACATGACCTTTAGAACTGAACTCATTGGCTAGACCCACCAACTAATGTACACTTGGATGACAATAATTGAGCATGTGTGGAGAGCTCTGTTCAGGCATTGAAATGTTTCCCTAAAGTTGGCATTTGGATGTCATTTGAACTCCTTGACACAACTACACAGATTTGCAACAAAATTCATTAGACAGTGGGGCTCAAACTGATTTGATAAATTTCATATTTCATATTTTGAGCAAGTTACACTCTTGACAGTACTTCACTCGTACATATAGCCAATTAATCTAGCTGCAGCTATTTGGCATTTCTCAGCAGTAGTTACTGGCTGGCCAAGCAATGTGTTCACCCAACATCAACTAACGTGACAGTTTGTTAATGTTTACTCCTTCAATTTCTTGCTTTAGTATACCCACAGACTTTGAGAAAGTCTAATAGCCAGTGTACAAAACATTGGAAACTTGGGCAACTCTTCCACAGGCTGCATTTAGATAGGAATGGGATGATTGATAAAAATGTCAAGATGAGGCGACAGTAGCCAGTGACATGTACTTGTTATGGAGGTAATGTTTTTATTACTCTTTGAGGTAGTATGCAACTCACGACTTGCACTTTTGCCCAAACTTTCCTCAATGAAATTTTCAACCATTCTATAAGCAAAGCAAAATAAAAAGCAGGGGTCACAGGGCAAATTTTGGTACCAGGAAAAATTCACGGCTATTTGAAAATCAAATGGCCACCATCCCTGAGTTAAATTTATGAGGAAAAACCAAAGTTTTAATTTTCACAAAACTAAGTGAAAAGTTTAATTTGTGCTTCTATTTTCAAAAGCTTCACAATGAGCCCCACAAGCAGATAACCAAACAAGAATGATAAATATTTGAGAGTTCACATATCTGTCCCAAAGGCACGTTCTACCACTAACTCATGCTTAAATTTTCAGTTAGTTAGCAACCACTTGTTTGAATTCATTCTCGCATCAAGCACATGTTCAGAAACATCTGTTAGCATACATGCATGCATTGATATGATGGTATTTTTATCTCTGGAAACACACAAATATTGAATTATTGAACATGACTCCTCGCGGACTGCAATGAGCCGCTGACAAAATCATTACAGACTCTTACTACCAGGATGTCTCGAAAAAAAATACAAAATTTATTACAGGTTGGCATCAAATATGAAACATCAAGTAGGCAGATTACACAACAGTTGAAATCTAGGATCAAGCAAATGACTATGACATAACGTATAACAGCTATCTGGAGCTACACGTCTCAACTTTTTATTATTGAGAGCCTGTTGAACATCATATGCTTATCTCAGTGTGTCTGTAATACATGTATGTATGTACTTATGTATGCATGCATGCATGTATGGTATTGTAATATGTACATGTATGTACAAGGTACTCATATTGTGGTATTACAGTGTGCTTGTGTATAACATGTATATGTGTCAAACATGATATGTACACTATTGTATACACAAAATTATATGTCCTAGATATTGATGCAACAGGTATTTTCTGATAAAAAATTTTGAGATTTTTTGACAGTCAAGCAAACATTCTTTTTCAAAGAGAAAAATACACTACCTGTGAAAAAAACAGTAAGTGGCTAGCAGTTTGATTAAGAGATGTTTTCACAATGTTTTACATTGGTCGGAGATTAGCTTGGCATTTTAGGCTCTGTGAACCAACATGGTGTTACAGTAGTGATTTTGAAAATTTGGGCGAAAATGATAAACATACACAACTCAATTGTACATCATGCCAAGATAATACATAACTGAATTCCCAAGGAAATCAAAACCAGCATTGGATTGTAAATTTGTCAAAAGCTATTCAAGCAAAGTTTAATTTACAACCAGATACTGTACTGCTATGGGTCTACGTGTGGAAGGGGAATCATGTTTGGAGTTCATAAAATATATAGAGTTTCTACTCAACTTTCAAATCAACAGCATGGTGGAAGTTGGTATTTTGGTAAACGGCATCTGAAAGTATGGCCTCATACTGGACTAGCAATATGTTCATCCATTGTTGCAAGTTTCTTATTTACTACCATTAGTGGCTACAAAGATAACCATCAGGAAATTTTTAAACTTGTTTGTTGTCTTTGGCCATTGCAAAAGTACTCCACAAATCTCCCTTAAAAATGTTTTCCTATAACAATCTTTTCTCTTAATTATCATCACCCACTTCATCGGTCACTATAAAGCTTTCCATCATTGCGTCAAAATCTGTTCTTTCTTCATCACCACTCATGTTGGGTTCATCATTATCATCATAGTCATCACCCACTTCATCTAATGTTAATATGCTCTCATCAAATGGCAGCTCTCCTAAATACTCTTCATTGCCTGATGCACGACTTTCTGAATCTTCTGGAATCTTGTTCTTACTATCCTCTCTTTTGTCATTGTCTTTTTGATCATCACTGCAAGTCTCATCACTTTTACATTCATTGTCATCAGACTGTACATTCGTGTCTTTAACTGTAGCTGGTAACTGTGCATCTCTTACACGAGTTCTGTCTTCAGTTGTTGATAAAACTCTCTCATGACTTTCCAACTTCATTGCATTTTCACTACAAATATTCCCCTTAGAGATCATGTCAACAGGATGTTCACTACCCTCACTTTGTTGCTCCTCTTTTTCTTTCACCTCCACTTCTACTTCCTCTTCTTCTAATACCTCTTCTTTCTCTACTTCCTGTTCCCCCTCCTCTTCCTCGATCTCCTCCTCCTGCTCCTCTTCTACCACCTCTTCCTCTATCTCGTGTTTTTCCTCCTCTTCTGTCACCTCCTCCTGCAGCACCTCTTCTTCCTCTAGCTCTTCTCCCACCTCATTTTCCTCTATATCCTGTTCCCCATCTTCCTCTACCTCCTCTTGTTCCTCTACTTCCTGTTCTCCTTCCTCAGCTTCTACTTCCTCTTCTTCTGCTGCCTCTTCTTCTTCCTCCTGTTTCCCCTCTTCTTCCTCTATTTCCTTGTCTTCTTCCTCCTCATCTATATCTTCTTCATCTTTATCCCCATCATCAACTAATGCAGCATTGTCAATTTCACCATCCACAACCTCTCTATCATCTTCTTCATTCTGTTCCTTATCATCTGTGTTTTCATAATCTCCATTTTCATCATCACAATCACTGTTATCTTCTACCTTAACCCCTTCATCATCTCCACCATCTTCTTCCTCTTTCCTATTATCCTCTTTCTCCTCCCCCTGCTTGCCTTCTACAGCATCAGACTCCATTTTCTGTTCCTCACTTTCAATTTCTTTATCATCCTGAGTTGCTATCTCCCTATCATCTTCAATATCAACACCATCATCATCATCATTTACAGCAACTCCTTCCTCATGCTGTTCATCCTCACACACTTCCACTTCTGCCTCCTCTACCTCCTCTTCATCAGCTTTCTTCTCACCCTCCTCATTGCCCTCAGTGGACACAACCTCTTCCTCTGAGCCATGTCCTTGTTCCTCATATTCTTCTTCTTCCAATTCTGCCTCCTGATTATCTCCATCACTGTCCAGTAACAGGGCTTCTTCATCTACATCACTTCCCATTTCCATGTCCATCCCTTCAACTTCTTCTCCATCTTTCTCATCATCCTCAACATCTAAAGCACTGTCTCCTCCTGCAAATTCAACTTTCTCATCAATATTTTCACTTTGTTCTCGATCATCACCATCTTCTTCTCTTCTTTGGTTTTCTGATTTTGCATCCTTATCATTATCTTCATCTTTATATTCATCCCCAAGATTGCTCTCCTCAACATCCCCCTCAGTCTCATCACCACCTTCTTCCTCTGCAAATTCTTCATCACCAACATCATAACCATCACTTTCACCACTTTTATCATCATAATCATAATCATCATCATCTTCCCCGCCATGTTTCTCATGCCTATCACCCATATCAGAGTGTGCCCCATCATCCATCTCTTCCATGGCAACTGTATCTGTTTCCTTGGCGACAGCGATATCCTTTTCCTTGTTTCCACTGACAGGAGGAATGCTGCTGTCTCCACTGTGTTCTGCAGTCTCACTTTTGTCTTTATTGTTACCTGGCGTTGATTCTTTGGCATGTGGGGTGAAATCCTTAGCTTTGGCCTCCCTACCACTGACTGCATTATTTTCTTGCTCTGATTTCCACCTCTGAGCATCCTCAGATTTGTAGAAGCTGTCAACAGACTTAACAATGGCGTTCATACAGACCCTGGTGGAAATATGGGTTGGACTATTCACATGATATCCATATGCCTGGAAACAAGACAGATCACAATCACATGAAGCTAGACTGTATCTTCTAGGGTTTGATTAATTCTTTGACCTAATGATACAGTTTGCAGGAATTTCACAATTCAATTGTAAGGCAGAGATGACTTTTAACATTTGAAACCTTATTGTCTGCTGACCTTTGACCCTACGCTTTGCAACCAAAGTAAATGAAAATGTTGATGTCACAACTTGAGATTTGTAAATCAAGCCTACACTATTGAGAACCAGAACATGGTTACAAATGTCGCCATGGGGCACAGGGAAAAAATCAGTTGGTGTTAAGATTTTACATGATGTAATGAAGAATTTCGAATCAATATTTTGAACAATTTTCATTTCATATTTTCTCCACTCTTACATTGAATACAAGAACAAAATGATGCTGCACCATCCAAAACATCATGTGACAGTTGTATAACCAAACCATGTAACCATGTGTTTGACCGCATTTAGAAATACACATATCTCTATGCATGCTATTCATGCACATGGTTTTGATTGTACCGTGGCTCATTCAAATTTTGGATTTAACCCATTCACGCTGTGTATTTAAAGTCCTCGCCATGTCATATATCATCATATTTATACGATACTTATAATTGAAATTATAATATCTGCCTCTCTTGCATTATTAGCATCTGTTTTTATCATTTTACAGAACAAGTGTAGGTTGGAGCAGATTTCACCAATTCAGGATGCTTACCTTCTGTGTAATGAACTGTCTAACACAAATCTTGCATATCCACTTCTTAACATTCTGTGCATCTGATGTGATCTCCTTCATACATTCCCTTTGTTTCTGATAAAACAAATAAATATATAAACAAGTTTGTAAAATGAACAAAAAATAGCGTCAATGATACAATGCTTATATTTGGTTACATGTGGCAAGACAGAGAGAGTGTATACACAAGATTTAATAGCCTCTATAAACCTTAGCTTGTGATATTCATAGTCAAGTCCAGAACAAATTTTGATGCCCTATCCTTTGAAGTATGAAATGGTTGACAACTGTTGCAACCGTTGAACACACTACACTCACACAATACCATGCAACCTAGTACATAATTAGTGATACAATCTGCCATGCAAAAGTAAAGGTCTCTTCTTATAATATAGTTACTGTATTACATAGAATTGATGTAGACAATATTTAGTCTCTCTAAGGCCTATGGTTGCACAATCAGAGATTTTTATTACACATGTAACATGTCACTCACAATGACATAGTCCCCCTGTCATTGGGAATTGACTTGACTATAAAGTTTCAAAGCAATCCAACAAGAACTGTGGGAGAAAATGTGGTTACAGAGTTTAAACAATTTACAGGATGTTCCCTTTTTTCACCTAATTTACATAGTTTTGGCACTGACATGTTCATTTGAACAAATTCACATCTGCACCCCTTTGTGCACCTGTACACCAAATTATAAGATGGTAGGTGCTGCTGTTTGGGAGTTTTTGATATGGACGGACATACATCTGCATATACCAACATACATACATATATACACACAGACGCATTTAGCTCTCTCTTTGGTATATATACGTATAACTATATATGCCTACCAAATATATACCAAATGTGTGATATATTCATATATCAAATGTGAGCTTAAAATAAAGATGTAATTTCACTGAGAGTTATTATACGCAAAGTATCACTGTGATAATCTTTATTAGTTCAAATTCAGTTGATGGAATTTGTGTTGTGAGGAAATACTGCCAATTTTAGAAAATTAAGGAATTACATTTAGCTTTGTCAATACCAGTGCATTTTGTGTTCTGCACATCTACAAATCCCCTGGCAAAAAAACTGCAATAAATGTACTTCCTTCAGACCCATAATGAACTCAAGCAAATTTTACACTCCTTAATGCACTAGGCTTTGCCTTTACATTATGTCATGCAAAGTTTGAAGTTTGCTTTCATCATTTGTGTATCAGGAGGGGGTACATAATATATATATATTTTTTTTTAATTACATGCCTTACTTCACTTTTGCATACTACTAAATTTTTGCAGAGAAGTAAAGTTAGTTGCACTGATATGACAAAAGAATGATTTCACAGTTTTGGTTTACAAATAGATTGATTGCATGGAAAGACCAGCATGGAATTCCCCAAAAAACAATTGCGATTAAAGACAAATATTCACCTGTAACCAATTCCTGACTCTCTTCATGTCTCTATTTCTGACAGCCTCCATCACCATGACAACAGTTTTGCAGCCATATTGAATTCTGTGGTGCATGATATGGGTACGATAATCTTTGTCGCATTTCTGAAACCAAAATGTAAATGTCAATGAATTTGCATAACAGTACAAGTGTAACATCGCAAACCTGCAACTGTAACCGGTTTTAATATTATGAGTATTTTTGCAGCCAGAAGCTCATTTCTCATGGACCATTAAAAATATGGGAAATATGCTGATATTTACTCTGTGTTGGTAGTTGTCTCATTCTGTCTTTCAATATACCACTATAGTGCGTTTCTTTGTGTTTAATGTCTGATTATGTAGGAGTAAACAGACTGCCAAAAAATGTCGTCAAATTTGATAATCTCCAGCAAGCAAAGCATACAAAGACAACAAACACCAAAAAGTCTGTTTCTTGTATACAGTAACTGCTATTTTGATGTTTGAGACATTTCACTGTGATTTTAAAACAATTGTAAAGCAATAGAGTCTTAATGTTATTTGACATTTTCACTGGGATTTTAAATCACTAATTTTCTTTGTAAAGCAATAGAGTCTTATTGCTATTCTACATTTTCACTGGGATTTAACTCAGCAGATTTTAGGTTTCAGCAAAAAAAGCAAAATTAAATCAAAATACTGCTTTTACCATACTGGGTACAACATTCAAAGATAAAGCTGTGATTGTAATCAGCCACAGACTTGTCAATGAATGGATTTATACACACTGATCTAATTTGGTTGCTTTTCATCTGTTGTATCTGATGCATAGCAATAGAACATAGCACCCTTATATGATACACACTACAATGGGGATACACTCTACTGATATCAAAACATACCAAATCTTGTGTCTTACAAATGGCACAATTCTCTTTTTCAGTCTCCTTATTACGCAATGCAGTCGCGATATCATCCTGTTGAAAAAATGAGTAACTGTTAAAATACGGCAAACATAATTGACTGGTGAACAAATATAAACAAAGATATCGCAATTTGACATCATATTAAAAAACACTTGTTTTCATCATTTGACCATTCCCTGGGTAGACCAATATACAGCAATGTTGAGAAGGAAAATAAAATGTCATTTGGAAAATGACATTTTTTTTACAAAATTTCAGATGACATTACAGGATGCATGACTGAAAGACAGAGATGAACAGACAGACAAAATGGCCATTATGCAGAGCTTATGAAGAGTTCAAAAGACTCTTGACCATTATCAGGCGTTTCGAAGACATCTCAAATTAATCTAATGGAAATTACAATTCATTTGTAAATTAGACTACCCTCCTTAAGTATAATAATAATAACAATAATAATAACAACCTCCATTTACTGGTATTTGAAACATTGTACATCACATGCACACAGGAGGGTTTACCCAGCATAGATCACATGATAGTGTCAAGAATTGGTTGGCGAAGAAAGGAATACTTACAGCAGCTTTTTGTGATCCAGTCCTTGTGGATGCTTGGGAAAATCCTTCGATGACGTCACACATTTCAACCAACCTTGAAAATATGTGCAGCATTTTCTTGTGTAGATTGAATTCTACGTGTTTTTTCTGCAGATAAGAAATGAAGGATAATACAGGAGATATACACCACATACAAACACAATTGGATGAATTTTTCTCCATGGTTAACATAAAGCAGTTGTTCTATTACCAAATCAACTCGGGGCTTGGTAAAATTTTTTCTTTTCCTGCCTCATGTAGAGTAGGAAGAATACCACTCAGATGGTAGTTTTCAATCCCTGGCTCTCCTTTGTTCTCATTTCAAAATCGTATCCCGTTCATCAATTTGTTTAGGCATAAAGCACATAAAAACCTTCCCCATCTAAGAATAATTTTCTGTTTTGTTGAAAGATTGGCAAGGCCACCATCAGAAATTTTGTGTCAGAAGAGTTGAATATATCCTAAGACTTTTTAGTGGAAAGTATGACAGCATGTTGGGATATTATCTGGTCTGTAACGAAACTGAATCTTTTGAAATTGTAATCTATGCAAAGTTTTACAAAGGAATCAAACTGGATTTTTTCCTGTCTTTTTGGTAACGTACTCTTGGTGCTGGAAAAGAGAAAGTTTCACAGGCACAGTATTTTTACTTACAAGCTGCTTATCTCCTATATGTACTCTCACACAGCAAACAAGGCAGTATCTGTTACCAAAGTTACACGTTAATATTTTCTGTCTTCTTGCTTTCAGCGATAGATATGGCAACTCCTACAGAGTCAAAGCATCATTATTATTATTATTATTATTATTATTATTTTAATTCTTATTACAAGTTTAGGGGTTATAAGCATTATATAGAAATCTAATAACAGTTCATTGAAGCTGTGTTGGAATTCTGAAAAA
>LD353063.1:8497-27833 GCA_001465055.1 Ptychodera flava
GTATTATTTCCGAAATCCTCGATATCGAGTTCAAATCCTATTGTGGCGTTTGGTTTTTGTGAAGCCCAAAATCGTTTCTTGTCAATACGGAGTCGACCACAGTTCCTAGTTATTTCAGACCAATTTTGATTTTTGACAACTTTTAATGGCATACGATTATCGATTTCAGCCATTGGCATTGAGTAACAGTAAGATTTGAAAATATGGCTACCGTTAAACAGTCGCCTTGGTAATTCAACTGTTGAAAAACTAATCGATTCGAAAATAGATATTGGATTCCCAATTTGTATTCCCAGCGCTATTTCTCGAACAGTTTTGTCAAAAACCATTCTGAAAAATCGAAATAAGAACAGAGCCATCATATCGTGCATTTTTACACTCGGATGACAGTTATCCAGGGGACTTAATAAATCTGAATAGTTACCGCTTTTTATCTGGTCACAGATTACGTCATGAAAACTTATTGATGGTATATTATATTGTTCACTTAACGGTTTGCTACACGTGTATCCATGGTTTTTCAGACATTTGTTAGACCTTAAATCAGTATTCATCATAAAGTTAACAAAAATTAGCTGAGGAGGATTAGGAAGTTTCAGAACCTTTCTCGTAAATTCTTCTTGAGGTGAGCATCCGACTTTAAATGCAAGGTCATTGAATGCATACTCCCACAGTATGATGTCCACGTGATCCAAGTCGAGCGATGCATCGAGGCAATAGAGGGCAAAGGTCGTACTGGTCGCTCCTATGGCTGCATTTTTCAATGTAATTCTCATCCCGAGTAACCTTTGGAGCAATTCAGTCAAAGTTGTAAGGTAGAGGTGTTCCTTTCCTACAGCCGTTGCCGTTGATATTGATCCTCCTGTGACACCGATGACTAGATTTCGACCCGACAACATCACTTCTGTAAATTTTCTTTCTAGTCTTGCCGTTGAAGTCAGGTAAGAATAAGCACGTGACACCTTGTCATCATCCAGCTGCCATTTTAACATTATTCGTTGTGTATCATTGTCTACGATCGCTCCTTGTGTTACGTATTTTTTCATGTTCTCCGACAGCAAAGTTATGTTCAGCTTGTGTCGATTCTTGAATTCTAACGTATGCGTATTGTGAATTCGATTATCCCATGATGTTATCCTTGCAAGGTTTTGGTTGAAGGACAGCATAGTTATCGTTACCAGAATCGAGGAGAACGATAGAAGTGCTAATTTTCTCGTGCTTAAACTGAACCATTGTTTGTGATTTTCTTTCGCCTGTAACAAGCAAATGTATAGCACAGTTTGTCTTATGATTGATTTTCCCTCCCAACTGTATTTGATTGATTGACTAACATTTGTAGAATGGTTATATGGCAAAGGTAACGGAGCCGTCATTATTTACTTTTGGGGTGTCGAAGGAATGTGAGAGGCGGTCACTTAAAAAATTGTACGACGGGGTGCTCAAAATGTGGAGAGAGAGAGAAGGCGGTTACTAAATTTTAAGTGCGAAATTAATTGAAACACCTCTCACATTGCACCATTGGCATTGCACACATCAATTTCTCAAAAGTTTTGATGCGAGAGGGGAACATCCCCCTCCCATGCTATTCCCCCTTGGTGTGTTCTAACAGTTTTACTAGTAAAAGAAAAATTGAAAACACCTCTCAGATTGCATCAGACTGTGCCATTGCACACATCAATTGCTCATTTTAGGACGACTGCACTATTATACATTCATCCTTTATAATCACAGATTAGAACATATATTTTAATTGACTTCAGTTGAATAATCATTTTGCCATTCTGTATTCAGGCTTTTCATTTGTAGCTGGCAGCTGGAGAATTTGCACGGCTGGCGAGGTTGCAACTAATAATGAATGGATTAATAAATACCGACTCTGGCTGATGGTCCTCTGATATCGTTTACACACATGTAAGATTTTGTAAATGACAAATGAAGGTCGCAGATTTTCCATTCCTGAATATTCTTTGGTCTTCTTGCAAACTGAAACCTGTTTTTTTTCCACAAAAATGTATTATTATTGTTTGGTTGTTGAATATTATGACTCAAAAACTGATAACAGTCTTATGAAACACCTTTGTTCAGATTGCACCATCACACACACGTCAATTTCTCAAAATTTTCCATCCGAGAGGGCCGCCTGTCGTGCTCTTCCAAATGGGGTGTTTTAACAGTTTTACTTAGTGAAAAAAAAGAGAAAAACACCTCTTAGATTGCACCAGACTGCACATTGCACACATCAATTTCTCAAAACCTTCCGAGAAAGATAGGGACTTTCCCTCCCCTCAGCTTCTCGCAGTTTCTCCCTTGTACTTTAAAATTCTGCCCAGTCAGATATCAAAGTGAAAACTGTCATGATACTCATCAAAATTAAGCAGTACTATGTGCTTGGATATTGGCTATGGCGTTGGCTTTTATATCAGTTTTTATATTTTGTTGTGCCTTGAATTTCATTATGTTTGTTTCACCTTTTTCAACCGTCATGAGATAACTGATGATAACCTAGCCGGGCACTGCAGGATTTAAAAGATCTTTACTATTGCCGCATTTTTATAATTTTATAAATAATTATATTGTTCTTTAACTTTTTTAACTGGAGGGGGTCATTCAAAATTTCTGTGTTAGAGGAAGAAGTTACTCAAATTCATCGTAGTTGGGTACTCGAAATTTCGGAGTTTCCGATGAAATTCCTCAGACCCCGCTCAGGCCGTAAATAATGACTTCTCCCTAATCAAGGGTGTCCTTGATGTGAGAGCTCATTTCTTTCAACCTTCTTAAACACGATAATAATTTTTAAAACGGTACAGATTCAAATCATTTTTGTTAAGGAAAAATCCTAGCCGTCTGGTGCACATGTTACCAAATCTCTCCAGTTCGCAGCAATTAAAAACCGACAAATTTCGCCACCATTTATCAGGAGAAAATTTCATTACAGATAACACAAACAGAAAATGAACAGAACCGTATGACAGAGTTCATTTCACCAGCTGAGTGAGTGGCATGGTTTTAACCAACGATGGATCCTATATTTTCAATCATTCCCCTTAAATTTAGAGTCCCGATTCTGAAATCTAACCACAAAATAAATATATTGCCTCTATTAGAACGCAATTTTGACACATTTTCGAAAGGTCTCTCTAACGCTTAACTTAATCAATTTGTGGCCGCACAACTTCTCGAATTTTCCGATTTTCCTGATCTGAAAAGTATAATGATACAAACCTTGTGCACTTTCGATGGACTCTGCCTAGTCACTGTCGGGCCTGAAAAATGTTGGTTTTCCGTCTCACGGCCAAAGTTATCGGTTTTCATCCTGTTAATTTTAAAGCCTTTTCGTAGTTCCTGTCGGTCGCACGTCTTTGCGATGTTATAATCAGTTTCGTACTCGGTCCAACGCCTACAATTGTATACCTATAGAAGGGAGATTGTGTACACAGAAATTTCACTCAAAATGACACTTAACACTTGAAGAGGAAAACTAGATTTTCTTTCCCGTTTGTAACTATTGCATACTGTGCATGTGGACAATTTTCTTCGTGCGTTGAATCTCACCTTCTCGAATGGCGTCTGTCAGTGATGCTTACAGCTGTAACAGCCTGACCCTTCTCACACATGTTTTTGCATATTAAACATGTAATTTCATTGGTCTGGCCCCATTTCTACCACTAGCTGTGCTGCTCACAGAATTAGGGTCCCTCTTTTCGTGAGCAGCGCAGCCAGCGGCTGAATTTGGGACCAAACTATGGTTTCTTGTCAGAATTCCCTAAAGTATCGTTGAATGTCAAAAGGTAAAGCAAGCGTGGGCCAGCCGATAAAATGAAGAATTCGCGCCAATTTTATCAGTGTGTGCATTGTCATGTTCCCGCCGTGACGTTTTATGCATTTCTAAAGTCACATTGACGTTACCAAAGTACTCCTAAATACAAATTTCCTTTGTAATTAGGCCTACTATACCTAGGAGTGTTCTGTGTCAAATGTGCGTGTACAAAACTGCAAATCCGGATGCAAAATAACTTGTCAGGTGTAATGGTCAAGCCATACTCCTAGAATACTACAATATTTACAATAATCAGTCATTAACAAAACGACTATGTAAATGACTCAACATATCGTTCATACTCCAGATAAATTCAGCAGTGAACGGAAGGGTAGGTATATAGTGTGGTCCAATACCATATATTACGTCGCTGGCGGCGCTGTGATCACGAATGGTCCGGTATGCACCGTTAAATTGCTGTTGTTGGTCAGGGATGCCACTGAGCTAACTCATTACAGTTCACAAAGTAGGTCTTAAGCGATGAAAATCCCTTTGTAATAAATGTATCCTGTTTTTGTGTATCAACAAATGTAAGTTGTTGTTTCTATTTTTATCTACATGTCTTGTCTTCGACATCAAAGCATGGCTCTCATTGGTGTTCATGGCAACAATTTTCACATGAGATAGAGTTTTAGTAAGTATATTTTGAGATGCCTATTCTTGGCGAAAAAGTTTTGAAAATTTTTAAATTCTAAAAAGCTGTACTATTGCCCAAAATCAAGAAAAAATGACATTTTGAAAGACAAAATTGGTCACGTACAGTCAGTCAGTCAGTCAGTCAAATTACTTAAATATTAAATTTTCACTACGGAATTTCACATCGCATCGAGTGTTTTTTTTATTTTTTTATTTTTATTCAATAAGATTTATCCAACTAAATTAAACCAGATATGAACTGAATATGCTCACGTGTTTTACAACAGGTTCATTAATAGTAGTGCGCTTCACAGAACAATAAGATATATGTTATCACTATATGAAGCAGGTTTTTTTCAACATTGCACAGTACTCTCAGATTTTAATCACTAATTACAAAACTTTATTTAATATGCAAATGAGCTGTTAATTAACTTGACACTGCTCAATGCTTCATGGAACAATTAGATATCCATCAGATCAACATTTGTAGCACGTTTCATTTAATTTAATGCTGTAATTTTAGAGTAATGTCACTAATTACAAAGTTCATTAAATATGCAAATAATCCCTAAATTATCTTGACCTTATTCAATGATTCATAGCACAATTGAATATTTATCAAATCAATATCTGTAGCACGTTTCACAAAATTTTGTGCCGTAATTTCAGAGTTATATACCTAATTACAAAGTTTATTAAATATGCAAATGAACCCTTAATTAACTTTACACTACTAAATGCTTTACAACACAGTTAGATATCTGTCAGATCAGTATATGCAGCAGTTTTCATCACATTTGATGCAGTTATATCGGAGTTATATGACTAATTATAAAACTTCATGAAATATGCAAATGAGCTAATTATTACCTTGACACTGTTCAATACTTCTGAGCACAATTGGATATTTATCAGATCAACATCTGTAGCAAGTTTCATCAAATTTAACGCTGTAATTTTATAGTAATATCACTAATTACAAAGTTCATTAAATATGCAAATAAACCCTTAATTAACTTCACACAAGTAAATGCTCTACACCACAATTAAATATCTGTCGGATCAGTATCTGCAGCAGATTTCATCACATTTGGTGCAGTTATTTTGGAGTTATATCACTAATTACCAAACTTCATAAAATATGCAAATGACCTATTTGTTAACTTGACACTGACAAATGCTTCTCAGTACAATTAGATATTTATCAAAACAATATCTGTACCAAATTTCAAAAACTTGGGTGCCGTAATTTCAGAGTTATATACCTAATTACAAATTTCATTAAATATGCAAATGAACACTTAATTAATTTCACACTACTTAATGCTTTACACTTCAGTTAGATATTGGTCGGATCAGTATCTGCAGCAGATTTCATCATATTTGGTCAAGTTATATTGGAGTTATATGACTAATTACAAAACTTCATAAAATATGCAAATGACCTATTTATTAACTTGACACTTCCCAATGCTTCAAAGCATAATTAGATATATATCAGATCAATATTTGTTGCAAGTATCATCAAGTTTGGTACAGGAATTTCAGAGTTATCTCACTAATAACAAAAGTTCATTAAATATGCAAATGAGAAGGTAATTGACATGACACTCACAGTACCATCATAATGTTCTGAGATTGTCATCTGTGAAAAGTTTCATGAAATTTTGTGCAGTATTTCTTGATATATGTCTACTCGGTCATTACCGTCTCCATAGGGAAACCATTGTACGGAAAAAAACGATATTGCATAACTTCATTAATATGCAAGCCACACTAACCAAAATCTAATCAGTTCTTGCAAGTAGCATATGGTACCTGTGTACCAAATCTGATTTGAATCCGTTCAGGCGTTTTTGAGTTATCGTGTAAACAGACAGACAGACACACACACACACACACTAACACACACACACACACGGACAGACAGACAGACATCGCTATGACAATAGCCCACGTGTTTACACACGTGAGCTAAAAAGGGTCAACAAAGGATAGGGTGACAAAAACAGGTGCAAATCACCTATACAAAGTCAATCCCCCATAACACACTACAAAACGTCGCAAAGGGAAAAGTTGAGTCAGACGTAAAATATACAAGAATTTAAAGTAAAAAAAATAACAATGAAAAATATTTTTAAAAACCAACCAAAATTTTGCATAGGTCTACATTTACCACAAAAGCAGTGGATTGTCCATTTGCAAGTGTTCTGAGGATCAAATGAACTATGAAATTTGTTCCAATACCATTTTTATCCCGGATATATGCAAACGTTGAGGTAATGATCCGCAACGCCCTGGGTAAATTATTCCATAAATTGGCTACGCGATTAAAAGATGTGACGGTAAGAAAGAGTATTAAAACGATTTAATCGCAATGAAGTTGATTCAGCTCTGAGACATATTAAACAGTCACACAAACAGGAGCCATTTCCCTTGCACACTCCCTTAAACGGCGAGGAGATATGTTGTATTTCCAATAGAAGATCTAAATTACTAATAACACATCGTGAGTTGTGAAAGTAATATCCCTTAAATCAGGATTTGTTTCAGGATTATCACTAAAATGTGAATCACTGTTTGTACTGTTATGACTAAAACAAGAGTACATGTTTTCATTAAAAAGTTGAGATTTATCAAAAACAGTGATTACTTCTCCTCCCCTTCCTTTCAAGATACTCTGCAGGTTATTATGTGTTTTGGTTAAAGCGCTTCAATAGCTCCAAAACGTTTAGGGTGTGCACGTATTTGATTTCTCAGACATATTTTAGTCTTTTCCGTAATGTCTCAAAAGTGTTAGGTGCCGTACAGCTGAATGTTGCAATATTGCAAATTACTCATAAAAACAAGTGTGTAATTTAAAAAGAAAAGCAATACATTTGTACATTAAATCGACATTAATTCACCATCGAATTATCTCAAATTAGTTCTAATCGTGTTTCACCCTTTGCTAATCCTGCAAAGCGTTTGATTGACGGTCGGTTCAAATCGCCAACGGTCATTGATTCCCCACCACCAACGTTCGAATTTCCGAAGAATTGTCTCTCAGTGGCGTTAGAATTTGAATATAACCACATATTTCGATCGCCAGCAGCTTCGCGCTGACCGCTTGGCAATCTGTCTGCGTTATTGTGGCCGGGCAAAACCAAAAAATTGCATTTTCTGGAGCTTGTGCCCGCGTGTTGCCGAGGCCTGTTTGATGTCTACTTACACAATGAACGCCGCCATAGCTTCGCGTCCTTTTAAGGGACGCTCCGCCTTTAAAGAGACCGGTCAAAAAATGAGTAATAATTGGATCACGTGCATGTTGCAAATAATCATGGAGCACGGTCACTTTGTTGAGTTGCATGGAGTAACCGAGAAAATATTGAAATGCAGAGCCCATTGACCATGGATAGTGGACCGATTTAATGTTTTTCAAAGCACAGAGTATGCACTGCCAGCATCCAAATATCAGAAAATAAAACAAAACAAAAAACAAAATCTTCCGGGGATGTTAGTTCATCACTATTTCGAGTTACTGATGCAACACTCGGAGAAGAGTTTTAGCACTCAAAGCAGAACAGAGTCGATCAACACTCTTTATTTAGCAGCAGTAAAAATTGCGAGCCTGAACATGTCACTGAGATAAAAACCTGGCTTGTATTTTACGAGTGCAGGAACAATGTAATTTGCAAAACGGCAGCTTGACATGAGCCATATAAATTTTCTCCTTCAGTACTATTTAATGCGAACCATTGCTGGTGCTGTCAGTCAAATAGAGACGCAATCTTACATGTCGTACCACTGTATATGCCGCCGATGCTATGTACACGTCTGCATGTAGGTACACAAGTTGAATGCCGATGTAGTTTTGAATTGTAAGGCCAACCGGTATCGATCTCTTCACTGTTAAAGTCCAACTTCAAGTCGGTGAATTAACAAAATCAAATCATTTTTTATAGTTTCCCTTGTATATCTTGTATTTTATACCCCAGGCCTGGATTCCCTTGAGTGTGCGCAGTAGTAAGTTAGTATCTGCCGGATTCCGGGTGAAACTCATCAACTCATTACGTTCATTCCACTTGCGCGTTTCATATGAAAACAGAACACAGATTATCGTGTTCACAAAACTCAAATGTTCAGAAATCACAGATTTGAACTGACAGTCCCTCAACCAAGCAAGAGGCGTATTGCCATAATGATGCCCCGAAAATTTGTCGTCAATAATCTCCTCATTACCTAATTCTGTGAGCAAACTAACTTCGTTTACACTTTGAAATACATATACCGGTGGCGCTTTTTGCAACTGATTAACATCCGTGAATAGGTGTACAAGTTAGCATCGGCAAAGTTGTCAAGCCCAGGCGGGAGGCAGAGCGCCCTCTATGCGCAGGCCATGTGTCGTTGGGTTGTGAACGCCTTCAGCAACCTGGGCTGCCGAAGGTCTCTACCCGTTAAACGTAAATCATTACTCAGGGTATCAAGAAAAAAGTCAATTTCTATAGGTAAGAAGCTACATACCTTTCGATGGAGACACTTTTGTAGATACTATGGCGACAACATTTTCGATGACTTTCTTTATCGATTTTAATAGGAGACGTTACCTATACAATTTTTTTGTTTTCCTTCTCACTTATTTCAGACAAGATTCAACAATATTTGCCCAAATAAAACATGCTGTGAATAATTGCCTGTTATTATGTTGCCTTTCTTGCCAAACTCATCACTTGACATTGAGTCCGCCATATGGATGACAAACTCTCACACGAAAGCAGAAGTTAAGCCTTTTCAGATAGACTGAGCATGTAAGTACAGGCCTTTTAACTAGGGATCTTTTTATTCCCTGCTCGCACGAATTGTCATAGTGTTTTTGTGGGACTTTTTTATATTATTTTTATTATTGCTGACGTCAAATGTATAAGATATATAAAAATACGGAAGAGTGGTTGTGTATTCTTTGCCGACATGAGAACAAAAGCTAGTGACCACGTTGTTATTCATCATATACTTCAAATGTGTGCGCCAACATCACAATTCGGATCCTCGGAATTATGTTCTGCGACCGTCGTCCTGGAAACATTACTGTCGTGGGAGCATCCAGGTTGTAATAGCACATTAAATTCATTTTCGTTGACCTGATTGTCACTTGCAAAGGGGGTATTGTGATGAAGGCACAGAGCATCCTGACTAATAGTATTTGCGGCTATTTGTACAGTTGGAATGTTTGAACAGTATGTGCCAGTATCGCAAGCTGGATCCTCTGAGACATACCCAGCATCATCCCCCAGGACAGGACTATGGCTAGGGTTGCACTGCTGAGAATCGAACTGATTTTGTTGTACATAGTTACAAGGAAAAATCTGTTGGTTAATATTGTCATAAAGAGGAAAATCTGTTTGGACACTGCGATCCAAAAAACGACCTGTTGAGTTAACTTGTGACAAGCTGTCGTGTCTCTGGCTAAAAATACTTCTGTTTCTAACCTGGTTTTTCTTTTCGGGCTGCTGCTTTGACCGCTCTTCTCTGAACTTAGGGTCATTGTACGGGCATTTTAGCTTAGGGTGAGTCTCCTGCGACTTTCTGAACTTGTGGCAAGCACTGCAGATATGTTTATACTTGCATGAATTACCATCGTTGCATCGCCCTTCCTGATTGAATGCCCAACAAAACTGGATTAGGTCGCCTGATTTCGTTAATGTGTGGGACTTATGTTTGACCTCAGATGCCCTGGGGTACAGGTACAGTTCTTTTAGGTCGTGGCCATCGCTATCCCAACTCCGATGGCCACACTCGATATCTTGTAAAAAGGCGTCGTGGAACTTCAAGACTGCGTCCCATGGATAGACTGATGCAAACCGCATGAGCATGTTCAAATGTCGTAAGCGTACCCGCTTCTCGGTGTCTGAGATCGTGTCCGAAAGCAAAATCGATGTATAGCCCTCAACGAATTCGTTCATAGTCATAGAATCGTAACTAATTTCCTTGCCAGCCCCGAATGGTCGTGGTTGTGCCGTCATATGGGGCCATGAAACCGACACAGTAGCCTTGTCTTTTCTCGTGAGAAAACGTTGAGACTTACCCAACTTAAAATTAGAACCAATGTCTTGCGTTGTGTTGAGAAAATCGGGAACATAGCTGTGCTGTGCCTCTCGCAATTCACGCTGAAGTTGGGTGTCTGCTGCCATCATGCTTCTCAGCTGATCGATGTTTGGCGCGGCGGGTTCATTGGCGCCAGAATGTTGCAAGTTTGTAGCATTTGCAACATGACTGTTCCCGTCTTGATTTGGCGTGGTAGTTTGAGTTTCAGTCCCAGCGTCTATGGATAAATTCCGACTTGAATGAATGTCGGTCTTGATGCTATTCACTTCTTCTCTTAATGCTCGGAACTCTGACAAAAATTCGGAAGCAATGTCCGATGAAACAAGCTGATCCAGCCCGTCAGGAGGTGGATTCGAAGCTTTTCTACCTCTCGGCCTGCCACGTGATGTTGGCTTCTTGGCTGCGGCTACGCGACTCATCATGTCGAGGAAAATGTCGATGTTGTGGTTGTAAGAACTAAGATGAGTATTGATCTTGATCGGTAGCTAGAGGAATGGCCACCAAACTGTGTCTCGGTGGTAATGTCCGAAAAAAGACAAAACGGGTAGGTTCAAAGATTGCCAAAACTCAGACGAGCTGCAAACACAGGCTAACTCGACTGAAAGTTTGATGTCAAAGGTCACAACTCTGAAAAACTTATTTACTCCCTTTGAGGGCGCTCGACTCGCTCCCCCAAAGGGGCACAATGACTTGTTTGATTATTTTAGATTTTCTAGACCATCATATATATAAACATATATATATATATATATATATATATATATATATATATATATATATATATATATATATATATATATTAAATAAGCTCTTACTTGGTTAAAATTGTCAAATTTAATAGGCTTCTTTGTAAAGAATACAATTATCAGTGGCAAAGTGAGGCTTAGCAAATGTGATTATGAATGGTGAATTGTATAGGATATTGATTGAAAAAATAATTATGCGTTTTAGATAATAATTTAGTAAAAGACTAATATGAAGTTAATAACACACACTCAAATATCATGCAAATTTTTCAATACATATTATTGAAAGAAGGCAATTATTTTTTGATGAACACTTTAGACTGCACACAATATTTATCGGTCCTGGTTCAAGTTAGATGGAAGCTCAGGAATATATTAGAAAGGATTATCTTCGAAATTTATTTTAGTGCATTCAGGAGCAATTATTATCACGTCAGTTTGAATGAACCCCGTTTTCATTTTAACGTTTTCCCCGTCAAAAAAATGTTATTGTTTTGCTCTAAGTCCAAGTCATTCCACACGCAAAGCCATTCCAAGTATTGCTCTACATATCAGAGAGTACAATCCCCAGATCATAAAAAGGAATGCATTATTTTGACATTGATGTTTTTGGCGAGTATGAACATGTTTTGACAATGCACTGAGCTCACTATTTTGAATTCATCTTTATATTTCCCTATTTTTCTGTATGTCGGTTTTTAGCAAACTCAAAATATGCTCGTCAATGCATAGATCTCAGTATTGTAAACCACTGAAACATCGATACTTTGGTGTTTTGCCTAAAGTGTTAACAAAGACTCTCCTGCGGCCATTTCGAATTTCAAGTATCGTTAAATGTACGGTTATTTATTTCTTTAGTATTAAACTTTGCACGATGATTCCCGAATCATTCCATCCCGTCGCCCACACAAATTCTTGAATGTGGGGGATACAGATTGAATGTTTTCCAGGGGAGAGTTTGAGAGTTTAAAATCTTCCATTTTCGAGGCGCGTATACCGCCTTATTGTAAGATGATAAGAAATGCATACTCGGCGTAGTGGATGAGATCTACGCTACTTCTGTTGTTTCTCCTCTCGCCCCAAAAATACCACGCTAACCATTAAAAAACGCGTTACGTTTACATAAATTTTAAACACAAATTATGACGGCAGGTTTTTTTGTTTGTTTTGTTTTGGGGGGGGGGGTTGGAAAAAAATCAAAACATAAATTGCAGACTGAGTGTACAACAGAAACTGTCAATGTAACTATGCTCACTCTGACGCCTTTATAATTATTGTCACTTTATAAGAGTCTTAATACTCCTACACAGCTGACTTCTAATTATATCGGAAAAAAATCAAACGTCCTATTTTATTATCAAAAGAGTAACGTCCATAATATAAATGTTGACTATAAAAATGAATGAATTCAATACAGCTTAGATAAACAATGCCATACGCAGTCGCTTAGAGGAAATAGTTTGAGAATACAAACAACTTTGTTTTAACATTGTAGCCTTTCCCATAATGCATAATGCCTCTTTGTTGTTCATATTTTGGTATTGTTTCCTTAGTTTTACATAACTTATAGTAAACTGGGAAAAATCTCCACCGATGATGAATTCTCAAATACACGGTGGTTTACGATGAAGTACAAATAATTGCCAATACTCTTCGACACTTTTATCGAAGGAACGTGTTAATTGGGTCTAGTGTGTTTGGCCAAAGGCAGTTGGTATATATTACCGACTGTATTGCCTGAAGTTCACCTGCCTGGTAAACATTTTCCCCTGATGTAACATCAACTGATTGCTTACATATTCCTTGTAACTTAGGCGCAGACAGACAGAGAAACAGAAAGACAGATAGTGGATATGCAGATAGACAGAGAAAGCAAGAGGAATGTGTAAAATGATGTCAGCTGTAGAATTTTACAACTCGTAGTGTCGTGTTAGGGAGTATCAGAAGTCTGCATTTTTGCATATTTTGAAAATAATAATGTCAACTCATTCCAAATGCCTGACGTCCAAGACGTTCTAAAATTGAACACGCCAATGGCTATTTTACAACTTATAACAATAAACATAATAAACAATATATATCATTTTGAAAACAAGGGTTTTGACATTCGTAATCTCATCCATAAAGTCTCTAGAAAGTCCTTGTCATCGAGACAGGCTGTTTCAAATTGTCTGCTGCACAATATCTTCTCCTAGCTGCTTGAGTACACTGTTGACACCAGAAATGTGTTTGTTCATTGCTGCACGCGTGCTTTTAGAGTACACGTCCACACTTGCACTGCCGGAGTGGTTTCGAAATCGATGGAAGAGTCCCTCATTGTGTGTCTCCAAGCAACGAAGTCTTGTTGACGTCAAGGTTTCATTCAGAAAAGTCATCATCCGCTGAGTCTCGAAGATAACGTCCTTCACGAGCTTTTCATAATGAACAACGCAAATTCTATTCTTACGGTTCAGCCAACTTCTATTGAAGCTTTCCCAGGAATTCCCTTTAGTGAGAGCAAATCTGTCCCAATCTATGAAAGGAAAGCACACGGAATCAAGGCACTGATTTTGATATAACTTTTAATGGCGTCTTTGAAAGGGAGTGAACGGAGCAGGTTTTTATTGAACGGAGCAGGTTTTTATTGAAGAAGTAATGTCAAATGTTACACTTCATTTCACATTGCTCTCGAGATTCATTTTACGAATGGATCGAATACTCATAGCACTTTCTTTGTGCATTGGCATTAATTTACGTGAAGTTTCAGTTTTGTCAATCAAAGCCAAATTTTGAAAATGCCAGAATCATGTTCTTGTGTTTACTCTCTAAGACTGCTTAATATAAGTATGAAATATAAATGCTTTGTTGGTTTCTATTGTTGTTGTTTTTTTGGATGATACCAACATATTTTTGAACTTTGCAATCGGTGTGATCATTTATTTTTTGATGTTGCGTATAAATAAAAGACTCAACTGACTATTAATACAATAAGAAGAGATTTTGAAGGAGAATGCACCAACTTTTAATTTGACCGTGTTGGTATTCATGTTAATGGTAAGATACCTATAAATGAACCCTCATAAATGTCAGTTGTCGTCCTTTTCGTGATTGCAAAGAACTTGATCAAGTGCATTTACCGAGCATTGTACTATTGTTACACTAATAGGAAGAACCAAATAGCAAACTTATATCAGATAATAAGGGCTTTCAAGTCACTAATTTAAAAACCAACAAGTTACCTTCATCCTTAAAACTGTCTCTCTGAAGTACGCCTGCGTGATTTCTCCTTGTCTTGATTCTCGTAAACTCTGATATGACTGCATCATAGGGGTTCCGTATCAGCAGAATGGCCGGGCCGAATTCGGGAGACTCAGAACTGGTCGCATGCGTCTTGACAACAAGTAATCGGCCTTCTTTGTAGTCTTCCATTTCTCCGACAAATCCTGGCCAAAGTGAATCGGATAAGGGCACTTATGAAAATTAATATCATATTTAACTACGATGAAAGTGCTCCTTTGTCCTCAGAAATGGGGTAAGTATAGAAGAAGAGAAAATTGTGGATAAATTTCCGAGTGTGTAAAATAAGTCGCTGTAATATTTAACATTAAAAATCTCATTTTGTTTTTTGGGGTTTTTTTTGGCAAGGTAAATAACCTCTTTCTGACGACAAAGGCGGCCCAAGCAGTAGTCACAATTAAAATTGCATTGAAATGTGTGTTCTTAATTTAGCTTAGGACACTTTACCTTTGTTCATATAGGGAAATTATAAAAATTAGCCGCATCTTAAATAAGCGAACTCTTTACTGTAGCTAAATTAGCTAAAAGGCATGCTAGCTAAAATGTATGTTTTACAGTATATAATATTTAAGCTAACACTCTCGGTATTTCAAAATGCAAACACACATCGTACAACATGTTCTCACATATTTGTTTATGCACTTTCTATTTCCGAAAATAGCATTTACCTCCCTCATATAATTTTTTATCGTTGTAAACGGCTCCAGTGTAGAATCCGGAGGCAACCTCGAGGAGAAAGCGAGACCATGTGTTTCCTAAACCGGGATTACTGGCCAACTCTACGAGAGGGCGAGAATATTGACGGTGTGGAGCTCCCAAGTAGGGCCATACCTCCCTAATTTGCATAATTCACATGGGTATTCAATTTGCATAAATGCGATATAAAATTAGAAATTTCATTGTTAACTACTCTAAACATACTTTTAAACTATCGAGTGATATATCAAATGAAAGGTATTTGCCTGTGGAATACAACATGGTTATTCAAAGATATATTTGAATTGATTTCACTGAAATATTTCTATATTTATTGTGAAATAATTATTTTCCCCTTTTGAATAACAATATTTTAAAAAAAATTAAAAATTTTAACACATGCAGCCACATCAAACAGCCATATCATGCGTGATTTGAAAGCTTATTATCTCTACTTTATGAAAATGGACAATGTTGAGCTGTTTAGAGGGCCATAGCCCCTAATTTACATAATTTACAAGGGGGCCCAATTTGCATAAATGCGATGTAAAATTATAAATTTACTGTTAACTTCTCTAAACATACTTTTAAACTATCGAGTGATATATCAAATTGAAGGTATTTGCATGTAAAATACAACTTTGATATCCAAAGACATATTTACATTGATTCCATTAAAGTATTTTCATATTTATATTGAAAAAATATTTTCCATTTTTGAATAACAATATTTTAAAAATTTTAATGCCTACAGCCACATCATACAGCCACATCATACGTCATTTGAAAGCTATTATCTGCACTTCAAGAAAATTGACAATGTTGAGCTTTCAAGTTATGTCATAGCTCCTAATTTGCATAATTCACATGGGTACGCAAACTACAGGATTTGATATAAAATTAGGAATTTATTAACTACTCTATGCATAATTTTAACTATCAAGTGATATATCAAATGAAAGGTATTTGCATGTTCAATACAAAATAGATGCCCAAAGAGATATTAAAATGATTTTGTTGAATTCTTTTCATAATAATATCGAAATATATATTTTCCCCTTTTGAATAACGATATTTAAATACTTTTACACATACAACTACATCATACAGCCACATTATACGTCAGTTGAAAGCCTATTGCCTCTGCTTCATGAAAATTGACGATATGCAGCTGCAAAATACAGCCGTAATTCTTTAATTTGCATAATGCACATGGGTACCTAATTTGCATGAGTTCGATATAAAAATATAAAAATCCATTGTTATGTAGTCTTCACTTACTTTTCAACTATCGAGTGATATATCAAATGAAATGTATTGGCATGTAGAATAGAAATATGAATTCAAAACACGTTTCTTAAATATTCTTATTGAATATTTTTATTCAAATCGCGATATCTTGACTTATTTTTAATATGCATAAAATTGTGTAGTAAATACGAATAATGCCCGCACTATGCAAAATAAGAATAAAATATATACAAAATAAGAATAATTTAGCTACACACAGAACAAATATCGCTCTGACTGAGATTCAGAGACAATGTATGACTTTCATTGAAATCAAGCACGATCTTAATAAATTCATAACAAACATAAAAAATGCATCCTACTCTGAAATGTTGAAAGCTCTTCTCAAAAAATCACATCTTTAGACCTCAATATCTGTGAAGGTCATCGATGCATCAAATTAATATTCTCGACTTAAGAACACACACGTACAACCAACAGATACCAGATTCCAGTTTATGCAATCAAACGGCAATATTCAAGGATTTGTGAAAGGCGAAACATTACAATACATTAGAACAATTATGCCACAACAATACGATACAAAATGCAAGATTTTTTTGAGATGAAAGTAATGAAGTATAAATAAAGAGTAAAAGTAATTCTAGATCTTGTTTGATTATTACGAACTTTAGAACAATCGGATGACATTTAATTGTTATTCGATTTTCATTGAGTTGCCTTCGAAACCTTGGAATCGCAAAAAGTAAAAGGCAACCAAAACATTTTCAGGTCCCCTATAGGCAGATCACCAAACTTTCAAGTTTTCCATTACTATCCCTCAAAATTTCGATTCCACCCTGAATTCCTCCGCCCCTCACCACCATTATTTGTGAACATAGCCTAATCACATACATATGAAACAGAAATATAAGCGTTACACGTATGCCAAACAAAACCTACAACAGCTCGATCTCCGATTCACTTGAGCGTCCAAAAACACAACCAGACCGAAATGGTAGACATTCTATAGCTTCCTTACTTGAACAAACTTAACTTCAGTGAAACAACGTGGTCAAATAGTGCACACGTTTCACCAACCGAAAATGAATTTTAAGTGACTGACGAAGACAACTCTATTCTCGAAGGATAGCATGAAAGGATTGCAGTGTTACAGTAGTCTTTCCACACCAGTGCGGGTTCAGGGCAGGATACGTAGATTAGGGGTACGTCTCGCTGCAAATCAACACTTTACACAAAACCGCCAAACATAACATACACAAAATTCAAACAAGAATAAGATATGAACGATGTGTGGAGTTTGCTTTCTCTTATTACACTGTCACCAGTTGTGTCTGCTGTCAAATTAATCTTCCATGCACAAGGCAGCTATAACTGTGGCAACCCTTACCCATTCCGGACACCTGGTACCACCACTAACTATCAGTGGTTCAGGATGGTCCTACTTAAATTTGTAAATCTCAAATGTCCCATGGACCTGGTAATGTATTACCTTGAATGAAAATGATTATTGGACCAGTTAAATATCATATTTCACTCATGACGAAACTGTTTAAGAAGAGGATGATGAATTTGTAGAATTACTAGATGAACTGGAAATGCATGACACTGTATCGGCATGAATGATTTGGATCATGAATTATGCCATACCTTTGACTACAGCTTACTCTCACATATTGTTTCGACTACAGAGTTACTTTTCAACAACTACACTAGTATCGTTGGGGATCTTTCTTTATGTTTGAACTTAATAGTAATTAGTGATATTTTCCCAACACATCTTTAGGAAAAAATGTCGGCGTTCAAATCATTAACCATATATGTTAAAAATATAGTCAGAAGTAGTTAAACAGTTTAAATTCACTCGGATGGAAATAAGTAAAGCAATGGTGTAAAGTAACGTCATGCAAGTGCAAGCAATAGATCATGATGGGTTCTCTATGATTGTGTCATATGAATGATGAAGATATGACATCAGGAGGATTAGTTTATAACAATTAATATACAGCAAAGAAAAAACATCATCAAAATCTCCTAGGTGTTCATCAGTTATTTACCAAGGCGACTGTTTCGGGGATTTGAAAACAATACAGTCAACTGCCTTGGTTCCCCAAGCAGTACTGATATTTCTCTCTCTCTCTCTCTCTCTCTCTCTCTCTCTCTCTCTCTCTCTCTCTCTCTCTCTATATATATATATATATATATATATATTAGTACTGTTGCCTTGGTTACAACATTACAAGAACATGTTGGCATACTTGAGTAACATTAAAAGGTTTTCATATGCTGTGAATGGGTACACTCTCTGACCTATAAAAACTATACATCGGTATCGGATAATAATGCAGACCAAAAGAGCTATTCATATGTTTTGAAACATACGTTAAACCAACAAAATATTCATTTCCAGACCTCATTTCAGTTGTTTGTTCTCCGTGTTCTATGCACTCTTCGCACATCAAAATGCATGTGGTTGCATTGATACTGCTGGTAAAATTTTTAAAATACCGTTGTTCAAAAGGGGAAAAAAACTTTTTTTCACTACAAATATTAAATATTTCCTAAAACCACTTTGTATACATCTTTGGATGTCAATTTTGTTTTTCACATGCAAATACTTTTCATTTGAAATATCACTCGATAGTTTAGAAGCATCTTTTGAATAGTCAATGAATTTTCTAATTTTATATTACAGTTATGCAAATTGCTTACCGGTGTAAATTATGCAAATTTAGGGATACGGCCTTACTTGATAGGTCAACATTGTCAGTTTTCTTGAATAAGAGATAATAAGCTTTAAAATGTCATATGATGTGGCTGTATGATGTGG